>VWZZ01003455.1:0-14194 GCA_013399095.1 Psophia crepitans | reverse complement strand
TCAGTTCTGCAGAAATAAAGGTAACGGTCTAAAACCTGTGTGCACGCGGCTGGTCCTGCGGCACGGCGCTTCCCTTGCGCACAGCATGTGGAGTTTTCGCACCCGGGGAACTGGATGTGGGGAAGGAGTTGAGAAAAGGGTAGGAAAAGTAACGCTTCCAGAGCGACGCTCGTGCGTTTTTGGATAACTTTGCACGGGCTCCTGTGTTTTAATTACCAGCATAGGTCTTGGACTCTGTGCGCAGTGTCTTGGCCACGTGATATCGGAGCGCACTACTGCCAGTGAAGTGGAGTAATACCCTCTCTGCAGCCCCCTTTCACTGGCGTTTTGAACATACGGCTTCTGTCGAGGCTGAGGGCTGACTCACGCGTGGTAGAGCAGTAACGTGGCTCGGCGATGCTTTCAGCTGTCTGCAGAGTCCTTGTTTTTGAGACGCTGGCGATGGTACTGACAACTGAGGGCAGCGGAGAGCGAGTTTAGGCAAAGCCTAATTTGCGCACGCTAAGTGCAGCATCTTGACATCTGTGACAGAGGGGGTGGGGTTGGGTGTGTGGTACGCAGATCACTTCCAGATTACGGACTGACAGGTGCGGTATGTTTAAAAAAAAAAAAAAAGGCAAAGTTATTTTTCATGGTGGGAATGGTGGGGGGGGGAGCATTTAGCGTGGCATTGTCCCAGAAGAACCGCTTTCTAGCAGAGAGGAAGGATAACACCATGTCCTCTGACTCCCCCATTCCACTTTTTGCGCATCTGACCTCTCTGCAAGGGATATACACAAACGCTGGAACCTGAACACGACCCTTTCTGGGACACGCTTCTCAAATCGGCCCATGTCCCAAAAGCTCACTGTTTGTATGACAACCGTCGTGCCATACATGGTGGCCCAATTTGCTCGTGTCCCATTTTCCATCACGTTAGCAGATCCACCCAGTGGCTTTTTTTGCAGATACGTGTTGATCGGTAAAACCCAGCATGGTCCGGGAATTTGAGCGAGCAGTGTTGATTCCTTTTTCTCCCATAAAATGAAGCACCAGGTGCTAGCCCTCCCTTAGGTTTCTTTATGAGTCGTTACCTTTGATTCTTGGAAGGTGGCGATATCTGTCGTAGGACAGCTCCAAATGGAGATTGAATACCACAAATAAGTGGGCAGCTGCAGCATCTCAAGATTTGGCCCTGGGAGCGCTTTGTGTCGTATGCACTCTGCTGATCCCTTTCCTCCTCCTCTAATGCTTTCGTGGTTTGAGCACCAAAGCCATCAATTGGAAGAAGTTATAAGTTCTTTGAGGCTTTTGTAAGTATTTGTGCACAATATTTAACAGGTTAGCTGTCATTTTCGCTCATTGCAGGCGGTGGCGGCTCATTTTGTGCAGTTATTGATGTCAGGAGAGCACCTTTCCGGAAGACCCTTAGACCAGACCAAGTGTTCCTTGGGGAGGCGACGGGGTGGGGGGCACAGCGCAATAAGGTTTTTTTTCCTGGTTTCTCGCTCCTTCCTCACACTTGACTGCCTGGCACCCGAGGGAAATGCCACATCCGCATGTGGTATTACCCTTTTGAGGTGGTTTGTTTCCGGATCCTTTGCCATGACTGTCATGCTCCTTGGCATCCCATTTCAGTCTCTGCGGGCTTCCACTCCTCTTTAATGCGACCGCATCAGTTAAATTAATAGGTTACATCGCAGCTACTCCTTCAGTGCATTTTACCATCCCTGACGCCAGCCCCTGCAGGTGATGGCTTTTTGTCTGCAATGAGCAGAGCTTCCCTGAGAACTTGCCTGTTTTATGTTGCGTCTACAGCCACGAGCCCCATAGGATGTCTTCAGCATTGTCATTTGCAGTTTAACTGTGTGTTTTGCAACTTAATTGTGCATTTTCCCCAGAAGGAACAGTTTCTTTTCTGACGTGTGAGACTCAACATGGCAGTGAAACCTTTCTGTTCCGTTTTTTTTTGCCTGGAGAGCTTCTGGCTCTTCTGCTGCATGGAGGAAAAGTAAGCTACCAGGCAAATGTTTGAGACCCAGTATGATAGAGCGCGTTGTGTGACGAGTCCAAGAACCAGGGGAAGTGGCTGTCAATAAAAGCAAAGGTGGGAGAAAAGAAGAAAAATCACTTCCAAATTCACGTTCCTGTTTCTGGCTCCGAGTGAACTTTTGTGGCCGGGCTACAAACTCGTGAAAACTAAGTTTTGCCATGGAAACATCAATGCGTTCTTAACCCTGCGCTGGCACGAGGGTTCTGCTTGAATATTTTGTTTAAACGATGACTGTGTAACTACAAATGGCCCCTGTTACTGTATTCTTTTTTTGCTTGAGGGATAGATTTGGCAGTCTTGTAAAGACATGGGTGCATTCTCTATTGAGGCGAACCTGCTGTGCATCGGTGGACTCATTCCTGCTTATGGACACCTGGAAATGCACCCGTCAAGCACAGTGGACATATCTGACACGGCGTTCTTAAGCGACGATGGAGACCCAGGTCACACGTTTGGGTTTTTCTGAGCTGGGAGCCTGCGCACCTGCAGATGTCTGTGCTGGTCGCTAGTGACTGGTTTGGAGGGGCTTTTGCAGATCGCGCAATCCGAACGCCCAGCAGAGCTGGTTGAACTTGTTGCTGGTCCTTCGCTAAGGAAATGCCGCCACCTACTGCTACCGCTCGGTCTCGGGTGGAGAGTTCAACACTGGAAACGGTTTCGCAAGTTTTGCTTTTAATTGAAGCTATCTGTTCCTCCCGCGTCTGTTTCTTGCCGCATAGCCTTTATTCACGCATGAAAGCAGATGGTTTTGCGTTCCGCTACGATATAGTTTAGAGTGGGCTCTATGTGACAAGCAGAATTCTTATTCCACTCCATGTTATTAAAATCAAAACTTGTCATTCAACATACAGCAGCGATTTGAGTAATAATTCCTTGAACAGGTGCTCACGGATCATCTTAAATTCTGGTTCCTAAGGCTGACGTGCTTTGTGCTCCACCAAATTACACGCTCATCTTAAGATATTAGTGACTGCAAACTGAGCAGAAGTCAGGCCATCACGTGCCCTTAGTGCAAATGTAATAAATGGCTAGTTTTGGCTCGGAGGCCTTATAAGCATGATCGAATTGGCAGAAAATCCAGTTCCCTAGGCATGAGCGATAGCTAAAAATCAGATAGGTTGGATATGTTGGCTTTCAGCTCCCGGGAGTTCACCCACACAATCCACGGTTGGGCCAGGCTGTGTGCGCGTGAACGAAAGTGTCTTCTGATACGCAATTCGGCCTTCCCCACCGCTTCGCCCCTGTTGTTTTTTCCATCATTTCACAAAGTGACGCATGCCATGTATTGGGGAAAGGGGTTCTGTCTTTGTACCAAGACCAATTCCTGCTTGCTTTAACACGTTTGTTAGAATATTGATGAGAAAAAAGACCACTCAGATAGTCGGGGCTGGGACATGGAGGCGGTGGGAGAGTATGGTGTTTCACTGAACTTACCTGAATGGCGTCGGCAGTCTGAGTATTGCAGGCTGGAAGCGCGGAACATCACTTGGACCATAAAGCTGTCAAAAATATTTGAGAGGTGGGTGCTGGGGGGAGGGAGGGAACAACAAACCCTAAAAAACACCCCACAAAATTCTTCCCAAATTCTGTAAATTACATCTTTTCTTCCACCTCCAGAGAGGGTTTTGTAATGCCATGGGGTCAAAGAAGGTCTAAGTCCCACCTTGTTTTCTTAACGTGTTGGGTTGTTTCCCGGCCTTTGGGGGGGCTGTAGACTATTTTACTACATTTGAATTTTCCCTACGGCCTAGTTTTATAGCCCTCAATAGCATCTTAATGTTTGGATACTTCTTTTTCTCTCTCTGAAGGATTGTTTACTGGCTTGGTTATTTTTCCTGACGGCTGCTGTTGTGTATGAGGGCAGGAGCCTCGCACGTGGCCGAGGGAGGCCCTCCCTTCGAGTTGCAAGGTTTGGAGAGGACCCCCCGATTTCTGTACTTGTGTGTGGAGAGGAGCCTAGGCGCAGCTAGGTCTGGTCTTAGTCCCAGACTCGGTCGACAGTTTACATCTAAAGGACTAGGCATGTAGCCGCTTATCGAAGTCAACATTTGCCACTCAGAGCCCCTGAAAGGGGCCTTCGCTGAGCTGCTTGTATAACCCGGAAAGCCAGGCGCTCGGTCCTTCCTCTGTAACGTTTTGAAATGCCTGTGTTCTTATCTAAGTGTTTCTTCTTCCAGGGAGCCCCAAAAGCCAGGAGATGTACATTTTTAACTTGACGTCGCTCACTGAGTCCGAAAACATCTTGTCTGCGTCAGTGTATTATTACGTCGGCAATTTGCTGCACACCGAGGGGAATCACTCCCTATTTAGAGGCCGTTCCCTTCATGGGAAACCCAGCATTCAGATGTGTCTTTCGATTTGGACGTTTCCGTCTGTTGGGAACCGTACTCGAACACTGGGACATTTCTTCATAAACGTCTCTGCTGCTTACTGGGATGTCCTTTCTTGGCAGCGGAAGGATATCACTCGGCTCCTGCGTGAAGCGAAACAAAACGATGAACTTGTGATCGCTATCAAAGTGGATCCGACTGGCCGTCCCCCCTGGAAAAGGGCGCCTTCTCGCTATCAACCGTATGTTCTGATTTATGCCAATGATTCCGCTATTTCAGAGCCGGAGAGTGTTGTCTCAGGGTTGCGAGGGCACCGTCGTCATCTGGCGAGGGTCCCTCCTGAGCCAGAAGAGCGTGTGGGGAACGACCTGGGAAAGCGGCGTCGAAAACGCTCTGCGAACGTTCTCTCGCCATTGCAGAATAATGAGCTTCCAGGAGCCGAGTACCGGCACAGTGAGGATGAGAGGCGGGAAGACAGCAAAGCCTACGAACCCTTCCGGCTGCAGTTTGCAGAGAGAGCAAAGAGTAAGAAAAAGCCAGGGAAGAACCATCGCCACGAGAGCCAGACTCTCCGGTTTGACGAGCGAACTCTGAAGAAGGCGAGGAGGAAGCAGGGGAATGAGCCACGCCATTGCGCCCGGCGCTACCTCAAGGTGGATTTTGCAGACATCGGTTGGAGCGAGTGGATTATTTCCCCTAAATCCTTTGATGCCTATTACTGCTCGGGGGAATGCCAGTTCCCGATTCCAAAGGTACGGTCTTTATCCTTTCTTTCACCCTGTCCGTCACCGCAAGCTACATGTTTTCTTTTCCCATGTCGGTAAAAGGCAGGTGGTTGCCCCTTACGTGTCTAGTAAAAACACACCATCTTTGTCTCGTGCCGTGAGGAGCGAGTAGCAGCAAAATGTTTCCCGACCGGCACTTACAATGCGCTCATGTGTTATTCGCCTGTTTAACGCATGTGTGATATGAGGCGGATCTGGAAAACAGCTTCTTAGACAGCAATCGTTAAGCCTCGTAGGAGGCTTCGCCGCTGGACACGCGACTTGTGAGGTGTGAGTGTCGCAGCAGCGGAGAGGCGCTGTGGAGCTACAGCAGTGTTTGGGATTAGGACGCTATAAGCGTAAATTAAAAAGTTGAATGAATCGCTTTTGCAACAGACCGACCGGGTCCGAAAGTGAGGGATCCTGCTGGCTGACCGACTCAAACCATCCTCTGGTTTTTAGGAGATTTTTGTTGGTGAGAAGATGGTATGTGAATCTCAAGCCAGAAGAGTTCAAGTACCTTGGTTGAAAGGAGCATGGAAAAAGAGGCGTCTCGGTCTTGGCCAACCCGGCTGCTAAAGTGCTCGTAGTTTCGAAGGGTGTGCCTGGGTACAAGCTACTCTACTGGCCTCGCAAAGGAAACGACATGAAGAGGCGAGTCTGCGTTCGAGGATCGGTGATTCTTCCTGAAGGGGAAGAGTTTTGTCCAGTTCTTCTGCCTTTCTGACAGCAGGGGGAAAAAGGAAAAGAAAAAAGTACCACTCAGCAGCTTTTTCAAAAGGCTCGAAGGCATGTTGTCATCCTAAGTCTGAAAGCGTTTAGGTTCCCTTTCCTAAGGTTGTCATCAGGTCCTGCTCTTTTGGCTCTTGAAGAAGCTGATGAGGGTCGAGGTGCCGATGAACTTACCAGGAGCTGGTGCTCGCTAGAGAATAACGGTCTTGACATGGTAGTTAGAAATCTCTTTTTGACCTTTGGCAGACACGAACGTGGGTTTTGTGCTTTCTGAGCCAGGAAAGGTCTCTTAAGATTGATGTGTAGTGCCTGTTTCAGGGGTGGCTGGGCACAACGCTGAGTCAGGGAAGAACCCCCCTCTCTGCTCTTTGCAGGAGATCCCGGATTGAACCTCAGATTGCTCGACAACACGCACACTCGTGAGCAAATGGGGCTTTCTGGAGAATGGTTTTGGCTGTGGTGGTTTTTGAAGCCTTCATTGCTGGTCTCTCCTTGCTCCGATTCAGGTCTGATCTTGCTGAGAGCCCACAGGAACTAACAACTTTAAGGTAGAAAGTAAGTCTCTTTCAAAGAGTTGAGGCGAGACTTACACAACACGCTTTCTCCGTGAGCAAAAATTGTCATGCATCTCTGTGCAGATCGAGAAACTCTCGGAAACCAAAAGAGGGGTACCAATGGAGAAGCACCGTAATAAAAAAAGGTTTTCATTCCTTATGCAGAGCCTTCATTGGCGCCCACAATCAGAAACTCCCCGATGTGCTCCTTCACCTTGGGGCCTAATTTCCAGGGGAACTTCAACCACCCAGAACAAAACGCCTGGAGCCATACGAATGCTCCTGTGAGTAAAATGTCCTGAGATGAGTTCAGTGCCAGTGGTTCTGAAGAAGCACAATGAGGTTCATTCAAAGTTTAAACTCATGTTTACCTCTCTGAGGTGCAAGAGGGAGGTACGGATGGTGCACAGCTGTTAATGGACATCACTTTCTTGGGCGAAAGAGGCGTTCTGGCTTCGCCTGCGCATTGCCCATCTTTGGGTAATGCCCCCAAGGTATTCTGCCACGTGTCAAAGGATTTTCTGACATAACAGGGCATAATTTTCTTCTGTCCGGTTTGGGTTCCACTTTCCTGTGGAGGCTAGCATAAGCTTCCAAGATGTTGTAGTTTAGCTCCATGTTCTCAACCGAGTAGACTGGTGGCATCAGCCAGTGTTGTCACAGTAGTCAGGTCTCGTAGTCCCAAAAGAACGGTGTTCTTTCTCGTACTTCTGTCTGCCTGGGAAGGCATGTGTGCCCGCTATCCGAAGTGGTCTCTTCCCTGGAAAAAGCTTGTGGAGGAAAAAAGGTGAGACGGGAGAGGCAGGTGGGTCAATTGCATGCAGAAGTTGCAATGGCTTTGCCAACGCAAAGCGGGAGGTCCAATCACGGGGAGCTGAGACCCGTAAGGCCCGTGACTGGGACCCTTGTTTTCTTCTATGCGTTCTTACTAAAAGGCCTAGCATGGCTTTTCCGTGTGAAACTCTCCAGGCTCCTTTGAATGAAGAATTGCAGCAGCAGAGTGTTACAATTATTTAGATGCTCCAAAGCCGAATGTTTGCTGTTGTGTGAGAGCACTGGTTCATCAACTGGTTTCAGATGACTGATTCTGATGACTGGTCCCCCAAAAGTGATTAGCAGATACCCGTCCAAGTTGGAAATCAAATCATTCCTCTTCCTCGCTTTCTGTAATTGCAAAAAATAAAACTACTTTGTTTTCCAAAGGGAACAAAAACGAAGCGAGCAACTCATAGCTCCATGTGATGTCTGGCGCTGCCAATAAGACCACATCTGCAAACAGATATTGTGACTATCCAGTGCTAACTCAGCCCTGGTGAGGCTGCACTTTGAGTACTGTGTCCAGTTTTGGGCCCCTCACCACAAGAAAGACATCGAGGCCATGGAGCATGTCCAGAGAAGGGCAGCGAAACTGGTGAAGAGTCTGGAGCACATGTCTTATGAGGAGCAGCTGAAGGAACTGGGCTTGTTCAGTCNCCAGGGGAGGTTCAGGTTGGAGATGAGGAGAAATTTCTTCTCGGAAAGGGTGGTCGGGCCTTGGAACGTGTTGCCCAGGGAGGTGAGGGAGTCCCCGTCCCTGGGGGTGTTTAAGGACAGGTTGGATGTGGTACTTAGGGACATGGTTTAGTGGGGAATAGGTGGTGGGGGGACGGTTGGACTAGATGATCCTGGAGGTCTCTTCCAACCTTTATGATTCTATGATGAGCTAATCTGTGCCCATGGGTATATAATGTTCTCTTGCTGAGGGCAAGCTCCTAAAGTTGACCGCCTGTTGGGTAATTAAGAACAGATGCGACTACCCCGCTTTCTGCCACTTTCTGCCTCCGAACTTTCTGATCTTACCCTTTTGACCGTTTCAGTTAGGTGGTTCAACTGCCCTAAAATGCGCTCGTGCCATGCTGGAGAGTGTATGGGCTGGTCTCTATGTCTAAGAAGAGGTCCAAAAGGCATCGTTAAACTTTTGCTCTTTGGCTGGAAACTTCATCTCATGTGTTTTTGACGGTCGCTCATCTTTGGTACAGACGCTTGGATTTGGAAGGGTTTGAGGCTTTGCAGATCAACCTTGCTGGTGTTTTGTTTCTATGAATGGTTTTGGCATTTTGAGTTTGTAATGAGCATACTCTTGACATATTCTGGTTTTGTGAAGGAATAGAGTTATCTTGCCAGTCGGATTCACTTTTCATTCATATCAAGCCAAAGCGTGGTCCTCTTTGCACGAATGTAAATCTGGGAAACTTTGTCCTCGGGGGAAAAAACATCACCTTAATACAAGGGATGACTGATGCAGCAACGTTGCTGATGAAGCGTAAGCTACAGATGAGGGGCCGTTTGGCACAGAAGAGCGAGCGTGGCCAATTAACCTCGCACGAGAGCGAAGAGGTTGGCTTTGTGGTGCCCAGCACTTGCGTTCTGTCTGCTTCTGTTTTGCCCAATATGCTTGCCTTCTGCCATTTGAGCTTCCCAGTCTACTGGTTACGTTTCTTGCATTCCCCTGACGACACCGGTCTTCTGCTGGCACATTGTCCGTCTCCCGCCCTGTCGAAGGAATTTAGTGTGCCCCTCGGTTTGCTCGGAAGGGACTGCCTCGGCCCATAGGCATGCCTCGCCTCGAGCTCTGTCACTCGGGTGTTTTCCCGGAATGGCGCGTCCCGCAGAGAGCCTGACCGCCCTGTCCTCGGTGGGACTGTCCAGCCCAAAGCAGCAGAGTGATGTGTCTGGTGGCCGAGCAGGCCAAACCTAATGCATGTTCCCTGCTGCTGGCTTGGGGCAGCTGCAGCGCCAACCTGTGATGCTTGAGTGCAAGATGTCTTTCACGGCTAGTCAGCTGCTGGATCTCTGCAGGGCCCTTCTTGAAAAATCTGGTTTTGTTTTAAAGGGCGCGGGTCTCTTTTAACCGGGGTGTGGTTACATTTTCTGCTGTGTGTTTCTCTTGCAGGCCTTGAAGCCATCTAACCATGCTACCATCCAGAGCATAGCGAGAGCCGTCGGGGTCATCCCAGGCATTCCTGAGCCTTGCTGTGTTCCGGACAAAACATCTTCTCTTAGTATTTTATTCTTCGATGAAAATAAAAACGTGGTTCTTAAAGTGTATCCCAACATGACAGCAGAATCCTGCGCATGCAGATAACGTCTCAGGAGACCCTTTTGAAACACCGAGGTGATCGCTGGCTATCGGGGGGCGGGGAGGGATGTGTTTCACGATAACATACTATTTGTTTGCACCGCCGATGTGTTTCCTTTGGACAAAAAAAAAAAGAAAACAGCATAAACAAATCCAAACAAAGAGCATGTAAATGCAGCGGATTTCACACTGTGATTCCGAGGAAGGAGAACATAAGGTGCAGCCGTCAGGACCGATGGGTTCCGTTGAGGTCATGAGATGAAAAGGGAATTGGCGTGAGACCCTTCGAGACAGTCAAGACCGCCGTAAGGATGCACTGATATATTTTCATATAAGATTTAGGAAGCAGTGGCGGACGTTAATTTTTATCTCCGTTCCTAGGGTGACCGATGGAGAGGAAGATGAGGAACATCTTTGTTTTGAACTGAAGCTTTTCACCTAGGGTTATTGAGTAGCACGGTGAGGGATAAAAACAAAGGCGAGGTCCTGAAAGACCTCAATCCGTCCAACTTAGACGTACGTCTCCTCAGTGCGATGCATTGCTGACTGCGCACCCGGCTTGATTTTCATCAATGCGTGCTTTGCAATTCGGCCTGCGCCATGTTGGCCCCCTTGGTGGGAAGAATGTAAAATGCGTTACCGCTGCGCATGTTGTCGCTCTGTCTCAGAAGCAAAGACTTTTCTTCCGTGCCGATGTGGAAACTCAGCAGGCCTGGGGCACGGAAGCGCTGCATTTGGCACGAGCAGCTTGCTCGCTGCATGTTCCCAAACGTTGTTGCAAATTGTCCATGCACAAATTGTGGTGGCCAACTCTCCACGTGAAATTATTTGGCGCGCAGTGCTTAGCCATAGGCCCTTCACTACAATTACCGGATCAAAACCATCACCGCTCCATGAGTTTTGATTGTTTTGCATTCATTGGATAGTAAATTTTATTATTGTTGTTATTATTACTATTATTATTACTATTTTTTCCTCACCTCTGTTTGCTTCTACTCTGAGAATCAAATCTGCAGTACTTGTGCTGTAAATTTACGATGTCTCTCTCGTGGGTTTTGCACAATAAAAGCACAAAATGTTTTTTTGGTGACTCTGCTCCCCTAAAAACTTTCTGTGAGAAACTCAGAGTGGCAAATAAAATATCTAAGGTGGCAGTGAAAGGTTTGTCCTGTGACAGAGCAATCATGAGCAGAAGGGCTTTGGACCGTGCTCTGGTTTGGTTTCCAGCGGCACAATTTATGGGAGGGTAGCACTTTTCAAAGCTCTTTTGGCCAGTAAGAGCAACATCGCTGTTTGTGCCGAGAGTAAACAGCCTTTTCTCTAAGTTGCCTTCTTTACTGGTTCTCTGATGTAACATGTTGAAAGGGCAAATATTTGCACAGAATAAAGTAATTTCCCATCTGCACATGTGCCTTTTTGCTCTCTTATAGCTATTTGAGGCTGGCATAAAAATGCTTGGGTGTTGATTTTTGATTCGTGTCACTGGCGTGTTTACCAACCTGAGTGAGAGGCACGTGTGAGTCAGAACGGGCGGCCTAGGGACATTCCAACGACCAAACTCCATGATTCCTTCACGGGGTAAGCGTCATGTTTGGAGGGTGACCCTGACGCACGGCTGAGGGAGGCCCTCCCATCGAGTTGCGAGGTTCTGAAAGGGCCCCCTTGTTTTCTACAGTTCTTGCCTGAGAGAAGCCTAGGCATGGCTGGGTCCGGTCTTAGTCCTAGGCTCTGTTGACAGCTTACATGTAAAAGGTTACACATGAAGCTGCTTGTCAGGGCCCTCTAAAGGACTTTTCAGTGAGGCTGTTTTGCATGGTTGACTGAGATAGGTAATTTATTAAGGTGACAGATGCAACTGGTTTGGAATCACTGCCAATAAATGCGCTTACCAGCCAAATCAAGCCCTACTTGGTAGTTTGGAGCTTTTGTTAATGATACGTTCCCAGGGTGATGTCCGATGTCATCTGAGGACTGAGTCTTACCAAAGAAGTGTCCCCCCTCGGGTGTAAGGGGGGTCTGGGCCTGTCAACCCATCCGGACAGGAATTTTTGTCCTCAGAATGGACACGTTTAAAAACGTGATTTGTACTCTTGGTGACATGGGACCGAGCCAATTACTGCGTTGCATGCCGATCGGTTCATCATGTTGTCGATCAAGAAGGGGGTGGTGACAGTGAGAACAGAAGCGTTCTGCGTTGAGAACGGTACAGCTTCTGTGGAACTTGTGGAAGATAAATGCTATGCTTTTTATCGGGTGCCTTTACCGAGTCATCATGGAATTTACTTTCACAGCATTCGCCATCACCTTTTTTATGTCTTCTTCTCTCGTGATTTTTTTCGGTTTGAAATTTGATTTTTTTAATGTACTTTTATCTTGTTTCCTGTCCCCGTTTTCCCTTATCCCCTCACCCCGTCTATGTCCTGCATCTTGTCACTTTTAAAATTTTTGGTTTAGGTCTACTTTTATCAGGGTGTTGCAGTTTAGCTGTGGTTACTCAGTCCACCCCCCCATCCCCAGCAGGAAGAGGAGGAAAACCTGAAGGAACAGGTAAAACTCGTTGGGTTTGTATAAGTACAGTTTACTGAGACAGCAAAGGGAGAGCAAAATGGCAATAATGAGATTTACGACCGATCGCGCAAAGCAGGTGAAACACAACACAATTCACTCGCCGCCTGGAAGCCTGATGCCCAGCCCTGAGCAGCAGCCCCTCCTCCCCACCGACTGCCCCCCTTATAGCCACAACGTGACATCGCGGCGGCCAGTGTGGGTCGGCCGTTCCAGGCTGCTTCCTGTGTTTCCATGCCCTTTGACCTCCCTGAGAACCTTTCTGCATGCAACCTTTCATCTCTGGAACGCTCACGTAGTCCTCTGCGCTAACTTGGGTATGGGTCCTCTGCTTCAGCTCGTGCCCTTGGAATCCTTCCTGAATGTGACCATCACCAGATCCTCCGGTTGGTCTGGCGTGCCTCCGTTCGGCCCCCCGAGGACGTTGGCACTTTGCTCAATTCCCTTCTGAGCTTGTCATGTCTCCGAGACTCCTTTGCGCTCTCTGGCTCCTTTGGCACCTTTCTGACCCCCATGACGCCGCTTCTTGTACAGGTGGAGCCTTTTCCACTGCCACCATTGTGCTCCGGCATGATCTTTTTGTTTTCTGCCTTACTCTGCATTTTAGCTTGGTACCTGGTACCCCAAAGATCTCCATTTTTGGTCAGAATATCTTCTGTACTTTTTCATAGGTGACAACGGCCTTTGTCCATTTCTAGCAAGGCCTCTCCCACAGTGTATTTTGCAGCGGTTTGGAATTTACTTTTGTTGTAGCTGCTCAGACGTTAATTTGGCTGCTTCATTGAGTTTCTGATACATTTCTCATATTTCCGTGTTTTTTTGGCATTTTCTGTTCTTTGCAGCTCATGCAGTCCCATCAAGGTGATGACGAAGGAGGACTGTCACGCCGTGTTAGGAGTTGATGGGGTAACGAAGGGGCCTCTGAGAGGTGCGGCATGTCAGCTACCAACTGGGGCTACTGCAGGGACCTTGAGCATTTGCAATCACAATTAAAATGGGGGGATAAGGTAAGGGATATGTCTGCCAACCCATTGCATGCTGAAATTAGCTGCCCAAAAATAACCTGCCTTCATTATGATACGGTCGCACCATGAAAAGAGATGCCTCTTAATACAATAAGGGATTAAGACGTTCCCCGTCAAACCCTTGCCCTACGTATGTGTACAGATGCGAGATTTTTAGTCCCATCGCCATCTTTCATGAAGTCAACCTCCAGCTTTTGAAACTTGTAAGCACGCCCCCTCGGTGGAGGCACCGCCCAGCGTCCGTTTCTGCACACATGTGAAACTGACGAACGCATTCGCTCTGCGCGTTGATGGGCCCTTGGTGCGCTGGATGAAGGAGAACCCCAGTTTGGGACAATGGAGGGAGTTGGTTGGAGAGACCATCGAGGTCGCTACGAGTCCTCCGCCACTTACGGTAAAAATTTACTTTGTGACACAAGCTATTTTTGAGGAGGGATTCTTATGGGTATTTCTATCTCTGCTTTGTCCTTCCGTCTCACCTGGAATGTACTTCTGGTAGAAGTTAGGCACTACGTGCAGTCTTGCTGGAAACAAATCATAACTCCCTAGAATTTTGGTTGTTTTGGGGGGGGGGGCTGGGGGGGCAGTGGTTTGGGTTTTTTGGTCTTTTTTTAAAAAGGCAACTAAAGCATGTAATTTTTGATGATAGCATCAGTATGACGTTTAACAAGCTGTTTTCCTAAGTAGGTTTCTACTGTGTAACTCAGTGTGATGTTTATCTTTTTCTCTCTACATCCAACAAAAAGTAAAGTTTCATTTAACTTAAATTAACTTTAATTTAAAGTAAAGTTTAATTTAACACCCCCCCCCTGCTCTCCAGGTGAAGGTGGTGGGCGGGGCCCAGGGTATATTAGCACCAGGCCTCTTGTCAGGGAAGTCATTCAGGTGCTAGCCTTCTTGGGTGTGGGTGCTTTGTTCTTCCTTCAGTCTGTTTCAGCTTTTGAGCTACCTCAGTCCTTTGGGTGGATGGCACGTGATACTCAGAGAAGATTGTGGGAGCAGGGATTTAAGTTGCAGTCCATAGAGGACCCCATGTCGGAGCAGGTGGGGATGCCCATAGAATCATAGAATCAC
>VWZZ01003454.1:3779-16486 GCA_013399095.1 Psophia crepitans | reverse complement strand
AGAAAGCTTTTGAATATCTCCAACATGGGAGACTCCACAACCTCTCTTGAGAAACCTGTGCCAGTGCTTGGCCACACTTACAGTAAAAAACTGTTTTCTAGCGTTTAGACAGAGCCACCTGTGTTTCAGTTTGCACCCACTGCCTCTTGTCCTGTCACTGGATCCCACTGAAAAGATCCTGGTTCCATCTTCTTTAAACCCACCATCAGATATTGACATGTTCCATCCCCCTTTCCTGCCAAGCCTTCTGTTCTCTAAGCTGAACAGTCCCAGATCTCTCAGCTTTCCTCATGTGTGACATGCTTCAATGCCTTAATCATCTTCATGGACCTATACAGAGGACTACAGAGAAACTGTCTGAGCAGCCAAGGATCAGGTTACGAAAGCTAAAGCCCTGATAGACTTAAATGTGGCCAGGGACATCAAGGGCAACAACAAAAGCTTCTGTAGGTATGTCAGTGATAAAAGGAAGACTGGGGAAAAGGGGGGCCCTCTCCAGAAGGAAACAAGAGACCTGGTTACCTGGGATATGGAGAAGGCTGAGGTACTCAATGTCTTTTTTGTCTCATTCTTCACTGGCAAGTGCTCTAGCCACACCGCCCAAGTCACAGAAGGCAAAGGCAGGGACTGGGAGAATGAAGACCCACCCACGGTAGGAGAAGATCAGGTTTGAGACCATCTAAGGAACCTGAAGGTACAGAAGTCCATGGGACCTCATGAGATGCATCTGTGGGTCCTGAGGGAACTGGTGGATGGAGTTGCTCAGCCACAATCCATCATATTTGAGAAGTCCTGTCAGTCTGGTGAAGTTCCCTCTGACTGGAAAGGGGAGACATAACCCTCATTTTTAAGAAGGGAAAAAAGGAATACCTGGGGAACTACAGGCCAGTGAGTCTCACCTCTGTGCCTGGCAAGATTATGAATCAGATGCTCCTGGAAACTATGCTGTGGCACATGGAAAATAAGGAGGCAATTGGTGACAACCAGCATGGCTTCACTAAGGGCAAATTATGCCTGATAAATTTGGTGGCTTTCTGCCAAGGGGTTACAGCATTGGTGGATAAGGGAAGAGCAGCTGATGTCATCTACCTGGACTTGTGCAAAGCATTTGACACTATCCAACAAAACGTCCTTGTGTCTAAACTGGAAAGACATGGATTTGATGGATGGACCACTTGGTGGATAAGGACCTTGCTGGATGGTCGCACTCAAAGAGTTGCGGTAAACAGCTCGATGTCCAAGGTGACACCAAGTTGGGCAGGGGTGTTGGTCTGCTTGAGGGTAGGAAGGCTCTACAGAGGGATCTGGACAGGCTGGATCAGTGAGCCAAGGCCAACTGTAAGAGATTCAAAAAGGCTCAGTACTGGGTCCTGCCCTTGGGTTACAACAACCCCACACAGGCTTGTGGCAGAGTGGCTGGAAAACTGCCTGGAGGAAAAGGACCTGGGGGTGTTGGTTGACAGCTGGCTGAATATGAGCCAGCAGTGTGCCAAGGTGGCCAGGAGGGCCAACAGCGTCCTGGCTTGTATCAGGAATGGGGTGGCCAGCAGGACTAGGGCAGTGATCATCCTCCTGTACTTGGCACTGGTGAGGCTGCACCTCGAGTTCTGGGTTCAGTTTTGGGCCCCTCACTCCAAGAAGAACATTGAGGGGCTGGGGCATGTCCAGCGAAGGCTGATGAAGCTGGTGAAGGGTCGAGAGTATAAGTCTTCTGAGGAACGGCTGAGGGAACTGGGATTGTTTAGTCTGGAGGAAAGGAGACTGAGGGGAGACCTTACTGCTCTCTACAACTCCCTGAAAGGAGGTTGTAGCCAGGTGGGGGTTGGTTTCTTCCCCCAGGTAACAAGCAATAGGATGAGAGCAAACAGCCTCAAGTTGCACCAGGGGAGGTTTACACTGGGTATTAGGAAAAATTTCTTCATGAAAAGGGTAATCAAGTTTGGAACAGGCTGTCCAGGCAAGTGGTTGAGTCACCATCCCTCGAGGTATTTCAGAGACATGTAGGTGTGGTGCTTGGGGACATGGTTTAGTGGTTGGACTTGGCAGTGCTAGGTTAACGGTTGGACTTGATGATCTTAAAGGTCTTTTCCAAGCAAAGCAGTTCTATTATTCAGTGAAAGTTGATGATCTGAATAAAATGACCAGCTCAAAAGTCTCTGAATTCTTACTGATGAAAGATGAGAGGATATATTAGGATATACAAATATATAAAGATTCCTTGCTCTTAAACTCTTCTCACAGCATCTGCAACAGGCTTTATTGAAGAGTATGTTCTGGGCTGGATGGATATTTATTCTGATTGATTATGGCAGTTCTTATGATCTTCTGTTATACTCTCTGTAGTGTTGACCCCAACGATCAGAAGAAGACGGCTTGTTATGACATAGATGTAGAAGTTGAAGACCCATTAAAGGGACAGATGAGTAGTTTTCTTCTGTCAACAGCTAACCAACAAGAGATTACAGCATTGGACAACAAGGTACTAGCCCAGGAGTAAAGTATCACATGGCATGTATTCTCATTGTGTACCTTCATGTGGGTTTGGTGTCACATGTCAAAGGTTGTGATGTGCTTTCAAGGAATGAATCAGCCACATGCAGTTGGAATACAAAGGGGTGAGTGGCATTCCCGCTTAGGACTTGATCCATGGTCTGACACAGTTGTCGAGGTGATAAAAGCAGAGTTTCACAGGTAGTATAATGAGTCCCCTGGCATTCAAGAATCATCTGAACTGTTAAGACTATAACTTTATTGAGATGTCGTGGTATCTTGCTGAATTGCTATAAGGTGAAACTAAGAGAATCTTGTGCTGCAGATGTGTTTTGTGCATGCACGGTTGCAGAACAGCTCTCTGCAGTAGGTGCAAACATCAAAAACGCATGGCAGAAAAATCACTCAGGGCAGTTTGCAGACTTGTTTCCAGTGTTACTGACAGAGCATCATGTGCACTTTAAAAAGTAGTATCTGTCTCACAGCAGTGGTGAGCTCTGCAGGCTGTACTGAGGTTCATGTCATGGGGACTATTAGCCAGCTTTTGCCACATGTGTAAGTGGCTGATTTGGCTTGGTAAGTGATAAACAAAAGTGGCTTCTCAGAGCAAGGGAAGAAGAGGTGTGTATGATACCATGGACCACAGATGATTTATGCGACATACAGTGAGGCCCAGTTTCTTTTTGTTTACCTCTAATACAAACAAATTTGTTAAACTCTGGTCTTCATGTGATTTTAAAGGGGAGTTGGGCACTGGCAGTCCTATAGATTCTGGTAACTATTGCAGCATCTTTTGTTTTGTGACTCTTGAGAAAGGTCCTTTTCAGCAGGGCAGCTGCTCAGCCATTTGGTTCCCAGCCTGTATGAGCTTGCATGCAGCATGCGTGTGATTATCTTGTTTCCAGTCCAGCTCACTTTCTCCCATATCTGTATCACCTCTTTTTTGAGCGTTTGCCACAGCAGAGGGCAAGCTGTGGTTAGTGAAGTTACTGAAGTCACTTCTGGGTAAACAGGCATTGACTGCTGCATTGTTCTCATCTGTGCCATTTATTGCTATGCTGCCACAGAGTCCTCTAGTGGAAATCCGGTGCATGCCAACACATTTCTCCAGCATGGCTACAACACTTTCCAAATAAGGAATGATTTTTAAGTTGACAGCAGCTCTCTTCTGTTAACATACTATATAGTTGTACCTGCACTAGTGGCCTTGATGGCATAGCCAGATCAGGGAGGATTATTTTCTCCCACGTGTCTGTCCTCATTAGCTGTTTTGGCAAAACAGATGTATACATTAAACAAGATAGGTTTACAATCTCAGACTAGAATTTTAGAGGAACAGGGTAACACAAATTTGCTTTTCTGTGTGTATGTGCAAATGATTCATTAACTGTCCTCCCATTGATCATACTTGATTTTGTTATCCAGGATGATTATAGGACCTTGACCTCTCTTCGGACTCTTCATTCTTCCCTGCTAGTTAATGCTCATTTATTTCATAATATTTCTGAAGATATGACTCATTTTCTATAAACCTTCCATACTCCTCATTTCTCATTGTTCATACTCCTTTTCCCATCCATTGTGACTTTAATAGGCTTTCTTGTTAAGAAATAGACTAGAAGTCATGCCTGTTATGTGAGTTCATTTAACATGAACTTGATCAGACAATCACTAGGAATTTTAAGGATCACAGTAGAGTATTGAAGATATGATGATGATTAACCAGGGGAATAACTGCTTTCTTGCATTGGGCTCTGTTTAAAGACATATTTATACACCACCTTTTCTGAAAAATCGCAGACTTGGCAGGAAGACTGATTATACTCAGGAAATTACTACACTGGTCAGTGATATGGCTTAGCTCTTCGGTATTGTATATAGCATGCCATCCAGCAATTCAACGCAGGAGGTGAAGAAGAATCCTGTGCACACTAGTATTGCAGAAGTACAAGTGAAACCAAAATGTAATTGCAGGATTGAGGTTAACTCCGTCTTTGAAAGGAAAAAGTTCTGGGAACCTGCACAAGTCTGCTGTGTAAAATTGTCAGCTTTGTACATTACAAGAAGTACAAAGATGCTAAAGGGGCTGACCTTGAGGTCACTGGAGCATGGGAGGAATTAAGTAACATCTGCTTTGTTTTTTCTGTCAGATTCATGAGACAATTGAATCCATAAATCAGTTAAAAATACAACGTGATTTCATGCTGAGCTTCTCCAAAGATCCCAAAGGATACATCCAAGACCTTCTCCGGTCCCAAAGTAGGGATCTGAAGGTGAGCTAAGGTTTGAAGAAGAATGAATGGTGGAACCAGAATGTAAGAATTTTATCTAAATAAATGTATATAGAGTGTATAGCTAAAACATCAAGGATGGAAAAATGGCAGAAGACAGACAATGAGAGGAATACTGCAATCCCAGAGCAGACAGCATGTAGGAAAGACAGTTTAGGCTGTATTCCACTTGCAGTAGAACAGTGATGCTTAATTGGGGTGGTAGACGAATTTGCGGTCAGACAGTAAGATTGAAGTGCAGGGCTGTGTTGGAGTACTCTGTAAAATTAAAGCTATATAAAATGCAGCAGGAGCATCCTATAGTACAATAACACAATTTCGGTGTTTTGTTAGTTGATAATTTAATCTTATTTAAGAAATTGGTAGATTAAATATCAGATGCCTTTGAGCTTAGCTTTGAGATACCCAAGAAATGGAACGTAAAGAAGTTCAGTTGTTTGCTAGCAAAAATTAATAATTTGTTCTTCATGAAGTTTTACGCTTCGTGACTTTAACTCAGATGCCTTAAAACGAGTTGTATTAATGAATCCATTAAATTATTTTAATAAAATCATTGTGTCTTTCAAACATAAGTATCTAGTTTGTAGTCAACAGTCTTCCAAAAATCTACTGTTAAGATTATATTATTATAATTTATATTGTATTCAAAACGGGACAGGAATCTGAAAGAATGTTTAAATAAAGCAGCTTTTAGATTGAAGAGTTTACAAACTAAGGTGTAGGGAAGCTTCTCTAGCTGCATACATAGAACAATTGTTCGGTGTTCTCCCTGACTGAGAAACAGTCCTACAAGGACCTTTTCTATAATGTCCTGCTGGCATCAGAACTGTGATTGCACAATACTACTCTGCAAAAGTTGCTAATTTTTTATATTTACCCTTGATTTTGTGATGCTGGAGACTTAAGTCATTAGAATTTTATTTTTCTATAGAATGGAATGGTTTGGGTTGGAAAGGACCTTAAAGATCATCCAGTTCCAACCCTCCTGCCGTGGGCAGAGACACCTCCAATAGACCAGGTTACCCAAAGCCCCATCCAACCTGGCCTTGAACACTTCAAGGTATGGGGCATCCACAGCTTCTCTGGGCACCCTGTTCCAGTGCCTCACCACCCTCACCGTAAAAATTCTCTTCCTTGTATAGAACCTAAATCTACCCTCTTTCAGTTTAAAACCATTGCCCCTTATCCTGTCACTACAGGCCTTGGTAAAAAGTCTCTCTTGATCTTTCGTATAAGTCTCCTTTAAGTATTGGAAGACCTCAATAAGGTCTCCCTGGAGCCTTCTCTTCTCCAGGCTGGACAACCCCAACTCTCTCAGCCTGTCCTCGTAGCAGAGGTGCTGCAGCCCTCAGATCGTTTTTGTGGCCTCCTCTGAACTTGCACCAACAGCTCAATGTCTTTCTTGTACTGGGCACCCCAGAGCTGGGAGCAGCACTGCAGGTGAGGTCGATCTCATGGGAGCAGAGTAGAGGGGGAGAATCCCCTCCCTCAACCTGCTGGTCAGGCACCTTTTGATGCAGTCCAGGATATGACTGGCTTTCTTGGCTGCAAGCACACATTGCCGGCTTCTGTCTAATTTTTTGTCCAACAATATCCCCGAATCCTTTTCTGTATGGCTGCTTTCAATCCATTCATCCTTCTGTCTGTATTGATACTGACTGCCCCGACCCAGCTGATGACATCCGTTGCTCTTCCCTTATCTACCAATGCACTCCACTCCATCATAGAAGGCCATTTGGTTAGTCACACATTTGCCTTTGGTGAAGCCATATTGGCTGTCTCTAATCACCTCCCTGACTTCCATATGTTCCGACATGTCTTCCAGGAGGATCTGTTTCATAACCTAATCTTACTGAGCACAGAGGTGAGGCTGACTGGCCAGTAGTTCCCATGGTCCTTCTTTTTACCCATTTTAAAAACGGGTGCAATGTATCCCTTTTTCCAGTCACTGAGGACTTTGCCTGACTGCCATGACTTTTCAAATATGTTGGAAAGTGACTTAGTAACTACATCAGCCAGTTCCCTCAGGACCCTGTGATGCATTTCGTCAGGTCCCATGGACTTGTGTGTGTTCGGGTTCCTCAGATGGTCTCAAACCTGATCTTCTCCTATGATGGGAGGGACTTCTTTCCTCCTTGAGGCTGAGATGCTTGAGAGATGCGGGAAGAGAGATACCGTTGAAAATTGAGGCAAAAAATTCGTTGATTAACTTAGCCTTCTCCATATTGGTTGTCACCAGTTCTCCTGTCTTATTTACAAGGGGCAGGGTAGTACGTTTTCTTTAATCTTCCTTTTCTGGCCAACGTACCTGTAAAAGTCCTTGTTATTCTTCGCACATCTTGCCAAATTCAGCTCCAGCTGTGCCTTAGCTTTCCTGAGTCCATCCGTACACAACTGGGCAGCATCCCTATATTCTTCCCAAGATACATGTCCCTGGTTCCACTGCCTTTGCATTTCCTTCTTGTACTTTAAGTTGACCAGGAGGTCCTTACCATGCCAGTCTCCTGTCTTCCTTGCCCAGTTTCTTACACGTGGGAATTTAGAACTCTTTTACTCTAAGAAAAAATGTCCTTAAAGAGCTGCCATCTCTGTTCAGCTTCTTTGTCCCTAAGAGCAATTTTCCAGATGGTCCCATCCACTAATTCCTTAAACAACTCATCGGTTTTTCAAATCTTGCTTTCTTGGCAGTTGCATAGAAACTGAAAAATCAGCTCCGGACTTTGGCCATTTTGGAATTACTAGGGCTTTCTGTTCATTGCATTTCAATAGAGGTACTTTTCCTTAATGCTTTCTCTATCAGAACATTCCTTGAAATCAAGGTAAGATACGCTTTGATGTAAGGGCAACACTGGTATAGAGTTGTGCCTCGGTCTGAGGTGAATATCATAACTATTTCAAGCTGTTACCCTGTGTATGGCTAACTACGGCGGTTCTTTGGATACACAAGCTGACAAAATATACAGTCTAAGGGAACTTTTCCTGGGCACTGGAACTAAACTGTCCATGATGTTAAATTGTTAGAGGTTGTGGCACTTAGTCTGGACAGCCACTGGTGTCCAGAATTATTCCTTGGCACAGCTGAGGAGCAGAGGTTGGGAGCTGTTCACAGTTCACAGTTTATATGCGACCATTTTGGTTTGGTAGTAAGCACACATGCCATTCCTTGTCCATTTGCCTTGGGCTTCGAGAACAGTCCTGAACATTTTCAATGTAGTAATGTAGATAAATTTGTGCTCTAGGTAAATCTGAATGTCTTCCTACATGGTAGAAGAGCTGTAGGGAAAAACGTTTTTATTTTTTGTCACAGGTGATGACTGACGTAGTTGGAAACCCAGAGGAAGAACGCAGAGCTGAATTTTATCATGAGCCATGGTCTCAAGAGGCTGTGAGCAGATACTTCTACTGCAAGGTATGAAGAAGTTATCCACACTGCTGGCTTATAAATGAATCTTCCTGCCACTGAACAATTGAATCTGCTGAAGTGTACAGTTTTTCTTTTTCTTTCAGATCCAGCAGCGCCGGCAGGAACTGGAACAATCTCTGGGAGTGCGCAACACATAAGTACTGCTCACAAGATCCCATTGGCATCATGACCACCAAACCAGTGGACTTTTCAGTGTTACTTAGCTCACTGTTACACATGGACCTGCTTCCTGACTGGATGAGAATGTACCATCAACACACCAGTCATAACACCAGCTTTAGAGTGACCCTTGAAAATCTTGCCCACGGGGGGTGTCTCAAACCATTCCAGGCCAGAGACAGTGCCGTACAAGTGTCAGCATTAAGGAAGAATAAAGGTTCATTCATCAACGCACATCATTAAGTTTCAGTGGAAAGTTCAGACACTACACAGCAAATCCTAGTGGGCTATGCATAGAATCATGGGTGGCATTGATGGGGGAAGTTGAGATGGGTGTTATAGGAGACTACGGATTTAGAGAAATAAATGCAGTTCTTATTCTATGTTACCTAAGAGTCTCAAGTAGTAACTTCTCTGGAATTAGACAAGATAGTCTTTATCATAGCTGTGGAATGCTTTATATTCCTGAATAGAGTTTTTATTACAGCTGGAGCAGTGCAAGAAGCCATCTCACCATGGGAAAGAACAAACTAGGAGGGTTTTCATTCCTGGAATGAAGAGCCCTTCTGGAAGAAAGAAGTATAGTTAGGACATCTCCTCTGCAAACTCTAATACTTCCTCTTTCCCATGCTCCTGCAGTGAAAGGTAGACTGAATGATGTATCACTAGATGGGGATGATGAATGTGCTGTACTGAGAGGAAGAGAATTATCCCTGGGGTAAGAGCTTCTCAATATCAGTGGTGTTAGCAAAGCTGAGGTTGAAGCAAGAAATGAGGCATTCTGAGACAATGAAAATAACTTAATGGTTGATAGCTGCCTTGAACAGATCAGATATTAACAATAGGCATATATGTAAAATACGAGATTTCCTAAATGTTTCTCTGTGTGCCAGTAAGGAATCAGCACTGAAAAGAACACTAATTGTTAAGTCGGTGCAGAATCCAAGAAGCTTAACTTCATATAGTGTGGCAGTTTTCTCTTTACTTCAAGATTTTAACAGAGTTCCTGGATTGGTCTCACATTTTGATCATAGGTGAACCGCCTCTTACTATGTGTTATTGAGTTCCCCCATACATGATACGTACTGGTTATATAAGGCGCTGCTGAGTTATAAAGCAATATCAGCCTTAAATAGCACAGAGAACGTATCCCTTGGAAACCATCTTCTTTGTACATGTACAACAAATTCAGACTGTGGGAATTTATACCATATTTACTTGGAAGCAGGGACATCTTCATTAAATCCTTTCCTCCCCGCCCCCTCATTTTTTGTAATTTTTTGTAACATTAGTTTGTAATTAATGGCCCAATATAATTTCTGGTCCAAAAAGCAGCTCCCAAAGTATAACTCTTTGTCCAGATGATGTGGCATTCAAAATCCTCTTCTAGGTTACTCCTTTTCATCTCCTTTCTTTCACTTTCTTGGAAAGAGAATCAAACTCACATGTGGTATGGAAGGGACACAGCTCTTCGGAATAATGCATTTTGCTGTAGTATTGTCCTTTTCTGCTATCTTTGCCAATTTCTTTCTTAGTTGAACCTAAAAGTTTCTTCTGTCCAGTCGCAGAAGAGATAGTCTTCTCTTCCACCCCTTTATTTAATACCTCTGCTTTCACATGAATTGTGCCAATAGCTTTTACTCTGTCCATTGTGTTCAGAGATGTCTTGGAAAATTTACATTTTATTGTGGTCATATGATGGCAGTACCATCACGCAAAACCATCGGTATAAGAAAAATCATATCTGTACCGCTTTGCCTGAGGCCTTTTATCGGGAATGGCTTTGTTTAGAACTTTTTTTTTGTGTTAAAACTTCTTTTTACAGTAAAACACTAAATCCTGCAGTCTTAAACTGAGTATAATGAGGGGCTGTGAGGCTGCCAGACAGTAAATTACTTGAAATCTTACTTACTTTAGGACTCCACTATTTGGACTGTAGGCAAGCATTATGAGGGAAAACAGTGGGGGTCATCTGCTACTGTGCTTCCATATTTATTATGCTGCTGTGTCAGTTGTTTGCATGCTGTCCAGTGTATAAAACTTTTCTGTATGTGGTAAACAGAGCAGCTACATTCAGGGGGTGCATTCAGTCTCCAGGAATAAGCAAAGCAGAGAAAGATGTACAAGGATGTGAGAAGGGCGTGGGACTGGGATAGATGCCTGCAGGATGTCTGCCAGGGAATTCTGGTTTTTTGAGAACTTTCCCACTGATGTGGAAAATATTTGTACAGAGAAATTTCAGCCCTTTTACTGAAGAGACACAGACAGAAATTTTGTCCTCTCTTCTAGGAGTGCAGCCAGGAGCTTGCTTGTTTGCAAAAAAAAGAGAAGTTATACTTGAAGAGACATAATGGAGCAGTGCTGGGAGGAACTGGACCAAGTGCTGCTTGGGCGTTCAAAAATGAATGCCAGTGGTACTGAACAGGCATGTAATTGTGGCAGATTGTGAACGATAAATTCATTTTAAGTTCAGAGTGGTTGTCTTTTTGTGGGTATAAAAGATGACAAGAAGATGCTTTGGGGTCTTCAGTTGCTGCCACAGTACAGTACAAATCTATGCATACTGCAAAAAACCCCCATTCTGTGCATAGAAGTAGTAAATGTATAGATGATAATATAGATTGTTAGAAAATATAGCATCAAACTAGGAAAGGGTTAAGACAAAATGCTGGAGTACCAATAGAAGGGAAATACATCTTGGAGCTGAAGTGTTGACATGGCAGGTTTGAAACACTTAGTCCTTTTTGCTGTTGGCCATGAGTCAGGATTTAGACCAAGTGTTCCTTAGAAATTAAAGGCAAAACAAATGTTTGATTATGGAATAGAGAGAAGAATACAGCAGTGGGAAATGAAATAAAAAGGTGGAGCAAGTGTCACTGAAATGCCAGTAAGACATAGCACAGGATGATGTACAGAGTACTGTTGGAAATAGCACAGTCCATGTGAGTCAGTATATTTTGTGTGCACGTGTGTATGTATACATGTAGAGAGTATGTGGGAGAGAGCCAGGCTCAACTTGTCTGTAGCCTGGGAAATGAGCGTGCAGGACAGAACCAAATGTTCTGCATATAACATTGAGACACACTGTCAAAACATTCTCCACTGCTATGAACAGGGACACAGTTGTTCGACTTAGCAGTGCGTATTTCAATATTGGTGCGTATCCTAGGGCTCCTAATTTTGCCAAAGTGCTAGTCAAGTATTGAGAAGTCTTGGCCTGTTTTTGTGTTGAGAACCCTTTTATGGCAGTGCAAATAGATGAGGGAGGAAAGAAAGCTCTTTTTTCCTGAAGAGGTCTCCTTTCTGTAACTGCTCTGTTGTTTAATAGGATGTGTCTGTTCTGCCAGATCCCGTATGATAAACACGTTTTCCAATCTCACTGAAGAAAGGAACTCCATTAAAAAAATTACAACTGTGGGTTTGTGAGAATAAGCAAATACATGTATAAGGGGGGGGGGGGGGGGGGGGGGGGGGGGGGGGGGGGGGGGGGGGGGAAGAGAGAGAGAGTCCCTCTACTCTGTAGCCACCGTACCTTCATTGTATGATGCTGAGTGATTCGTAGAAAAGCTTTTAACAATAAATACTTTGTTTCTTTATATCTCTTGCACTAACCTTATATGTCTTAACAAGACAGGTACAGTTGGTTCCTTTCTGCTCCTGATAATGTTCTCAAGTTTTTGGATTTCTCCTCACTTGTGTGTGCACACACAGACATACATATACAGGTTTTAATGGGACTTGACAAAGGTGAGAACTCTTGCTCTTCAGATCTCTCTTAAGTGAATGTGTTTCTTCACTGGATTCCATCTTCAGCCATTTTCATACAGAGTAAGTGAGAAACCCTTACCATTGGAGAGGTCTGGCTTTGTCATCTGGAGTACATTCATCATTATGGAAGTCAGGCAAAACCACCATGAGGCCCGCATGGATGAACACAAAGCTCCTGGACAAACACAAAAAGAAAGCCTACAGAGGGTAGAAGCAAGGGCAGGTAACATGGGAGTAATACAGAGAAACTGGCCAAGCAGCCAGGGATCAGGGTAGGAAAGCAAAGGCCCCGATAGAATTAAATGTGGCCAGGGACATCAAGGGCAACAACAAAAGCTTCTGTAGGTATGTCAGTGTGTCGTGGTTTTACTCCAGCCGGCAGCTGGGCACCACGCAGACGCTCGCTTAGTCCCCCTCATCAGAAAGGGGGTGAGAATCGGAAGGGTGAAAGTGAGAAAACCCGTGGGTTCAGATACAAGAGTTTAATCAGTGAAGCAAAAGCCGCACGCACAAGCAAAGCAAAACAAGGAATCCATTCCCCACTGCCCACGGCAGGCAGGGGTTCAGCCATCCCC
>VWZZ01003453.1:118959-179864 GCA_013399095.1 Psophia crepitans | reverse complement strand
ATTCTATTCTATTCTATTCTATTCTCACATTCTTCTGAAGGGTACGAGTAAGCATAGACATTGACTGTATATGTGTAAAATTCTTACATTGATACTTCAGAGAAAATAATGCTTGGAAAAATATTTAGCAACCTGAAAGTTATATGTCAAGTTTAAACTAGTGGACTAAGTTCTTTATATGGTCATTTGTATATTGATCCTACATATTTTAGAATAGGACAAATGGTACTCTGCAAGTGTGTGCTGCATTTTTTAGACGGAGACTACTGACTAAATTTGATTTGATTTCTATGTAGTGATTTGAATCTTCTCTTGTCTGTGTAACAGCCCATTTAAATGAATGACTGCTTACTAGCGTAATTATCTTCACCTATTAAAGTTTACATATAGAACCCCTGACAGTGAAGGATTGCTTCTTAATTCATTTCAACATTACAGTAAAAATGTTGAAGGTTAATATTCCTCCACTGTAATTCTTGATATTTCTAGATTTAAAGATCAGTTGCAGATGTTTTTTATATATGGTACGATTGTCATTTTAAGGAAAACACTTATATGACCAACTGTTCACATCAATTTAAGATATATCTCAAAAGAGATTTTTTTTCTATATTAGATTTTTAATGGACAATTAGGTAGCACTGTTTTAGAGTACAGTTAAGAGCTGATTTTATACAAAACCTGGCTATTGTATACCTGAAGTGACAGTGATTCAGTACATCATGCAGAGGAAGTGCCACATTTTACACAAATAGGTAAACTTCTTTAGGGTAACTTAGCAACTTTTTGATTGTAGAATGTAATTAGTATTAGTGCTAATAAACAGTGTTTGATTACCTAACTGCATTTACAATAGTTGTTTCAGTTCTGTTTCTCAAGTGTATCTTTATTGTCATGATGAGCTGAAGAGTTAACTAGCATGCAGTTCGGTGAAAGATACTTTAGTCAAACTCAATTCTGAATTATACCAAGACAGCAGTACACTAGACAAAGAGAATAATTACAAAACTCACCCTAAACTAGACATCTACAGCCTTGTCAGTTAAATTACTCTGTAGACTCTTATGACTTTATTGAGTTTTTCCATTGATCACGGGAAACCACAATACGGATTATGGATGACACCTAGCTGAGTTTAGATGTCTTAATATTGATTGATTCTCTTCCAAAATATGTTTTTCAGGTTAGAGGCATCCAATAAAACTATATTTCTTTCTAAGGGGAAGATGACTTAGACAATTTCAGATCTGGAAATCTAGACCGTAGACGTCTAAATCTGTACAGATTAATTAACCTTTGAATTCTATTTAATTTGAATGCCAATGTTGTTGAGCCTTTGCACGTAATATTTATATTTTTTAAATCTTCATCATTTTTACATGTAAGAAATATTTATAAACAAATGTAAACTTTTAGAAAACACACTAGTATGTTTCTCTATAGATTGAGCAAAATGCTTCTATTCTGCTGTGCTGCTTTAGGTTTTCATTTCACAAATAGAGGATATGGTTAGGACTGTTACCATATGAGCTATTTCTGTCCTTTTCTAGGAGATATTTGTAGAATTTAATTGGGCCCAAGGTTGTCCAGACACATTAAATCCCCAAGGTTTTGTAGGCTCAATTCTCAGAAAGATCTTGTGTCAGACTGGTGAACTTGAAGGCTAAGGAACAGCTGCAAGTGAAAATATAAGGAAGAAGGTTGATGTGTCTTGAAAGGAAGCAACAGGCATCTCTAGATATATTCAAAATAGGTTTTCTTCTTTGCTCCCCACATTTCTGAACAAGATGAAAAATTTGGATATTGCTCCACCGTAATTGGTAGAAAGATGCCCTGTAATCACACACTGCACATTGTGTATATATGTAAATATTTATATATATATATATTTAGTATCAGTTTATCAGTTTACAGAGAAAAGGAAGATGCCCATTTTAATCCAATATTTGCATAATCATTTATGTTGAAATGTTTCAACCTCCTATTGGAAAAGGATAGTTTTGTTCAGTGACTACCTTACTGATTATTTTTTTGCAGGATATAACTATACAATCAGGATGCAATTCATCCTGCCTACCTTTAGGTATTTGCAGTATAGATAACTATAACTGATGTTACCCCACACTCTTTTTATAGTCAGTAGGGAAAAAAAGGGCACTTCCAAACAGCCATTCATCTGATCTAATTTAAACATCTGCTTTAAGGTGAGAATAGCTCCTTAAAAAGCCCCGTTTCCGCTTATTGCTCATGTAAAGAACCATGGCTGTTTAGCTCAGAACTGTCTGCGTGGTATCTAAACAACCAGGTTTGGACAGATGCACCCCGTCATCAGTCTTTTAAAATTATTGACTGGTTCTGTTGAAAATTGAGATGCAGAACTAAACAGACTGCAGTGGAAGCTTAATTCAATGACTTGGAAAGTGGCAAAAGAGAAATTCCAAAATGGAAGCAGTGTATTGCAGCATTTACTGCCTTTTAATAGCACAATATATTTACTCCTCTGATAATAATTTAAATATGTTTATCTTTCTTGCATGTCTATGCATCCTGAATTGTCAGATTATTTCTATTTATTAAAATGTGCCCTGATTTTTTTTTCCCCACCAGCGGTTCTTTTGGTCACATCTTTCAAACACCTAAAAAGGAAACTCATGAGAACATTCCCTCACTCTGGCATTAATCACAGCGATATAAAGTATGGAGCTATTGATTGCTTATAACTGCATCTTTTGAACATTCAAAGCCATTGTGTTCACAACATGATGAATGCACTTGCAGATGGCTTTGTCTGTAGTGGTCGTAAACTCCAGTTAATGGCTGAATTAATCCATGGTAAATGAATAATATCCTTTCCAGCTGTTCCAGGGAATAAACTACTTGTTGCATTTTTTCTGTTTTAAAAAAAGCAATCATAATTCAAGTAAATACGTGTGTCAGCTTCCCAAAATATGGAAAAGTGCCTTGTATGAATAAAAGGATTCACTTTTAAAGCCATTATCTGAAGAGTTTCAGGAAATAAGCTGACATCCAAATAACCATTTCATCTCCTGAAGTGAAAGCAAATTTTTTCACACGCATACCACGAAAAATTACAAGGACAGAGATTTTTCTGCGTTAGAGGTGACAGCTTTCAGAAATCTTTCAGATTTTTTTTTTCTTAGTTCATCATTTTACCTAAACAAACAAGCAAAAACCAATCTCAGAAAAAGCTGAAAGAGACTGGTAAAATCCCACCTGGAGAGTTAACTGACTTTAAAACAAACAAACAATTTAGCAGGTTTCTAATTCTAGAGAAAACCAAATTAAAATGAGGCTTTCTCAGTTTTTCTGAATGCTCAAAAAAAAAGGAAAGTATTCATTATAGATTCTTTGGATGTTCCATCTTTCTTCCTTCTCCTTTTCCTCTCAATTCCTCCTGAGCTCAAAGGAAAACAAACACTTAATTGTGACCTTTCAGGCTTTAGTCAGTGCAGTTTGTTTTTTCTGTTACTTTACTGCCCAGTAATTGTTTCTGCTGTACCTACCCCAAATAAGCAAACAAATCCTAGTAGTGAGACTCTGTGATCTCACCCTCCAACACCCCCCGCTGTCCAATGCAGTTTGGAGCAATATAGAATCTTCCCTGGATCTCTGCTACTGGTTTTGTTTCATTTGTAGAAAGTTAAATGGTTCCAAAGCCAGTGTCACGGTGTGGGATGGGAGGGGAAAGTGTGCACCTCAGGGTCCTTCCCTTAGCAGCCCGAATGAGTGGCAGCGCAAAAAGCCAGGGCTAGCAAAAGGGACTTATAGATTTAACGCTTGCTACTCTTTTGATGCAGAAAGCAACATTTTGAGCATATCACATTATGCACTGAATAGTCTGAGAATTCCAAAGCAAAACTGCTTCATATTTGCTTTTTTTTTTTGCTCAAGTTCATTATCACTAATCAGTGACTATACTGCTTTTGCAACTGCCTTGTGCTCTGGTTCCCAGTATGATAGAACTGACAACACAAATAGCTGTGGCTGGTTGAATTAGCAAGATTGCAAAGCATATTACTGGCTGTTGCATCATCCTGCTGCTCCGCTATTTAAATGACTGAGTGACAGAATTTATTTCCTGTCTGTTTTTAAGATACTTTCCAATCATAAAAGGAAGTATGTTAGGAGATGTTTTTCCTGTCTGATTGTCATCACAAGCCTTTAAATATCCCAGTATCCCACTACGATTTTCTGGCGTTGGAGTTGACAACACATGCATTCTTACAAAGTGTATCAGCAGGGGTTTAGTGGTTTTACTGGCTATCATGCTTTTGTTTGTTTGTTTATTTGTTTGCCTTCTATCATATGGAATTCTGACGTAAAATCCCACTTTTTGAGAACACAGAGGATTCCATTTGATATTCTATGTTTGCTGTTGACGGCACTACACGTAGTAATGCATGCTGAAGGAAATGCAAGTTATGAAACAACTGGCTGAAGTTTAAATTATAGTCTGTATTCATCTATAAAACATGCATCATAGTTGGATTATTACTTTCAGAAAACCTTACAGATACATAGATACGCGCATGTCATCAATGTGGGAAAATTTGAGCTTAGGGAAACTAGTAATTGCTGAATGGATTAGAGATGAAAATCCATTTCTGTTGGCACCTCTAAAAATCACTTGAACAATGACAGACTAAGTAAGCACCATTGGCATTGACTCTGAAAGAGCTGCAAGACCATTATTCAGTTGCGCAGTAAAAATATCATGGCAACAGTCAGATTAAAAGAGTGAAATCTGCACAATTATTAATAGTCAACGTGTGCATTTATAATTCATCTGTTGAAATAACCATTTCTTCTTAAAAGGGAGACAGGAAAGTTGCAAATAACATTTTGGGATATCTTTTAACAAACATCGTCTAGTCTACTTCATAAAAATTGAGATGCTGTGAAAGCAAAGGATGGGATAAAACAGTATTTTCTTTTTTTTTTTTTTTTTGTTTTAATAGCACACCGCTTCATTGCCTACTGCATTTTTAGGGAAGGTATTAGCAAAAGCTGCCGGTACATTTACAAGAATTAAGTATTTGTAGATGTCAGGGCTTTTGGCTATTTTACTATCTTGTCTAGAAAAAATGCTGGGACACACAAAACAACCAACCAGAGGAAAAATCTGTGTGTGCTTAGAGCAATGAACAAGCACAGTTCTGTGCATTGGGTGTTGATAAGCTGGTCAACAGAATGCAACCGGTGTGCTGTTTTGCGTAAAAGAGTTTTCCAAACTGAAAGTATTGCTTAGCTGGACAAGATTACATTCCTGCATGTCATTCTTAACACCATTCATGCTAATATCTTTTATAACAATTTCTTACTGTGACTGTTCTGTCAGACATGGTATTTTCAAAGGCAGCTACCAGTCATAGGAATTAACTGTCTACATGGCCACTTTGGTTGGCAATGGACTTATTTATATACCAGTAGCACAAACATTACTAAAATTGGAATACAAACAAACAGTATCACAAACATTACTAAAATTTAAATACAAGCCAATAATATCACCTAAGCATTAGAAATATGGCTTTAGTGTACCCAGAGATTATTTTAACCAAAAGCGTCAGAGGCTTTTTTTTAAAATTCTTAACTATTTGTAATTGACTTCTTGAAATGTTTTTTCATTTCAAGTAAGAATAATTTCTGTCTTGCAGTTTGTATGGAAAATTTTATTCTAAGTTGTTATAATGTTTTAACACATCTCAGTTGAGTTGTACTTTCTGTTATTTATGATGTATTTCAGGGAATACAAAAGCAATGTGAAAATTACTTCTAAAAACCTTGTTTAGCTTTGAAAATTTGATATTATGAACAATTATAAAGAGGTGAAAAAAGAAAAAATGCAAATTAGGCACTGTATTGCTGGTAGTGGTTTTCAGCATGAAGCCTGCTTTGAGTGTTCTCTATAGTTAAATGTATATTTTACTTTATCGTTATGTATTACAAAGTGCAAGGCTATTTATAATTAGGTTCAAATTTCTAAAAATTATTCTAGTTCTGTTTGTAAACCTATTTACTAATTCTATCAACAACACTGTAGTTTTCAAAATGGTGACTTGTTTGAAGATCTTTAACAGCAGTTATTATTTTCACCATCTGACAAAGTATTGTGATTTTTTTCATTTGTATAAATTTTACATAACTATGTAAAAATATATGCATGCATGTGTTGAAATTCAGACTACTCATACTCTGCCAAAATTGGGATCTAGGTAGGCACCTCGTCTTGAAAGAGAAATTCAGGATCCTGTCCTCAGACACTGCCTACTCTGGTAACACTTTTAGTTACTCAGCTCCTGCAGTTGGACTAAACATCTAAACTTGCATGTGCTCAGAAATGTTCGACTCTGAGAAAACAGGCACCACCTCCCACCTTTACTCCGATATAGAAACTGAGTAGGAAGAGACACAGACTCTTCCTATATCTCCAATTTCTTCAGCATACTCAGACTATATTTAATACATTGATAATATTAAATTCAGAAAAAAATGAAACAGAGGTGTGCATTCTCATTCATGCCCTTTTGCAGGACTGCTTTATAATTGCAACATTTTCCTGTTCAAGTACTTTTTTTCAGATCAAAGCATGAGGTTTTAGGTCTTTTTCAGACTGTCTTGACTGAGACCTCAGATCACAGAACAAGCACTGGTCAGAAAAGAACAAGGTGATAACCTACATGTCAATAAAAATAAGCTCTGCTGACATTAGTAATAAGATTCTGAGCAAGGAGTGCAAAAGAGTTTGGAACAATAGAATAATCACCATTATCAATTTGTCCTGTCCCTTCTGTAGGACTACCTGAACTATTCATCTGTCACCTCTTGAATTATTGCCACTCACAGTGTAAAATTCTAAATGAACTACAAGTTTTTGTTTCCTTTAAAAAGGTGGGTGGTAACCTGTACTGATTTTTGATGGTCACTTCAGATGTCCCTGTGGACAGACAGTTGAGAGCAGAAAGCCTTTACTGCAAATACAGTAAGGGTGGAAGACAGTTGTCCCCATTTGAACAAGTCTGTTTTCAAACAACAGAGGAAAGTTCTCAAGCATTTTCTGTTTCACAAGTTGTTGAGTAGGCATAGTTCCTAAGAATGACCAAAGGCAGACAGAGAGACCAAGATCTGATCGTGGGGTATATTTTGTTGAACTGGGATTCCTTCCCTGCATCAAAGGAAGCTGCTGCACAGCCAGTTTCTACTCTCAGGAACAGAGATACAAAGACATTACCAAGACTGCCTGCTAACCTCTCTCTGAATGAACAGGAGTGATTTATTTAAGCATTGTCTCCAAAATGCGGGGGAACATTGAGGACCTCAATGTCAAAGAACACCCTGAATGTTACTGCAAGTTTGGTTTTGCCTCCCTGTTAAATTCAGTTGTAGTTCTCTTATCACTATAGTGGTGGTCAGCTTGTATTCCCGAAAACGTACTTTTCACAGATTGACTATCCCACTTAAAAAGCACCTAATGAACACAAATGGAATTTTTTCTTTAATAAATAATCTAAAAAGTCCTTAAAGACTATTTTCAGCAATGCAGATTGCATATGTAACGTACATGGTGGTTTTATTAATGAGCTTAAAGGACTTTAATTTTAGCTGAGTGACTAGTGAAGGGTTATTAATGAGTCACGAAGATGTTCAAGTCACACAAAACACAGAAGAATGAACATGTATGAATTCAGTACTCCTTATATACATATTCTGTATATGTGTATATATTATGTGTATATAGATATGTATATATAGAATTAAGTTCGTCCTCTTTGTCTTGAATGTGATTGAAAACATTCACAAATGCTTCTGAACGTGTTTCCTGTATATTAATAAGATGTTTTCTGTAAGTATCTTGACTAACACTAAACCAAAGTTTGGGAAAGGTCTCCTTTCATGTGAGCTCTGGAAGGGACAGTGCGGAACACACAGTCATTGGAACAAAATGAATAAAGGGACAATGTTGGTTGGGGTTATCTTTCAACAGGGTTTTAAGACTTCAGTCCTCTCCTGCAGCTGCTGCCCTTAGTGGTTCAGCTCTTGAGACATTTAATTTCTCTGCTTTCTACTGTGGGGATCTCTCCTGGTGACACAATAAGTGTAAGTGGAAAAACCTTCCTGTCATAGGCTTTGCCCTATTTGTTTTTTTTTTCCCACTTGTTTAATTCTAATTCCTGGTATACAAACAGGTGCAAAACACTTTGCAAACTGAATAGCAGTACTCTAGGAGCATACCTAGAATGTTCACAGTTATCTAAGCATCTGGGAATGTTTAATCTTATTTTATGTATTTTTATACCATGGCAGTGAAAAAATGGTGAAACATGTTTTATTTTAATACACTTCTAAAATTGGTATCTGTATAAGTAAAATATAACGACTTTATAATTTACAAAAGACTTCTTAAATTCATCTATAGTATCTACATGTCAGATTCACAGAACATACTTCTCATCTCTGCAAATTAAAGGGCTGAGAATATGGACACTTAGAGCCTGATTTAGTTAAAATTATCCCCTGCAGCAGTGGGTGGGTATCAGTTCTTCACAGCTGAGAATGATTTTCATAATTGTGCGGCACTTGGCAGCTGCAAAATCCCTGAGGATGCATCTTACTCCTCTTTCAGGAGCAGCCTGGGTTTGCCCTGCCTGGCACAAGCAGTTTGACCCTGCATCTCTCTTATACCCGTCTTATTGGGGTTTCTGGAGATGCTCAGTTTTCTGAAGTCTTCACTTCTTCAGAGGAAAGTTGTAGAGGCTACAAGAGATGTGTAAGAATTGTCTCATTATTGATTGACAGATCCATTTAGAACGACTCAATGAACATTTAAATAATGTATATTCTATAGCTGCCTCTGCATTTATGACGATAATTTTCTGAAACATTGCCATCTAGTGGCAATTTACACATGGAACCGATTACGTGATGCTAAATCCTTCCTTCATGCTCTATTTTCTTCATGTTTCCTTCGGTGACCAATAGTGATACCTCATAGATATATTTCAAAGAGAAAAAAAAGGTAATTATATTACTAATTTTAGCAGAAAAATATCGAGCAAACATTTACCTGCTTTAAATCTGGCTTTATTTCTAAGGAAAATGTTATTCAGGTTTTCAATTAAATATTAAGCAGACATTTAGAAGCACTAAAGCTAAACCTGTATTCATATAAGATTACACATCTATTTTTTTCTGAAAAGAGCCTGAAGATAGGAACTTTTAAATAGGTTTGACATATTCCTCTGATCGCTTGGAATAACAACATTGTTAACCTGCCTGTGGGCAAATTTTAAAATATCAACTTCTTGGTGCTGATGATTCACAGGTATGTTTAAAACATGATTAAATAATTGGTTACTCTTATCTCAAAGAAAATGATCGTTTTTCCAGGAGTTTTGACTCATCTGCTCCAGCTAATTTAAAATTATGTGAACTGAAAATACTATTGTTAATCACAGAAAAGAAATTTGGCTCATTTTAACAAATACAATTAGTTCTGATGATGTTAATATCAGAAGTGATAAAGATATCTCATCAGACGTACATTTAAATATAATTATAAAGGACAGAATCTTTGCACAGGTTTTGTCTTGTGCACATTTATGCACACTTTACATGTTACAAGTGTGCATATACTCCTAAGCTTACACACATATATACATTATTTATGTTCATATGTGCTGTGAAAATGCCTGAATATTCAATATAGTAATTAAGGTACTGACAACTACCCATTCAAATTTCATTCTTTTGGACAATGAAAAGATTTATTCCCCATTCCTACAGTAATTCTGTCTGTGACAGCATTTGCAAAGCTTATTCAAGAATCAATGCCAGGAAGGCTTGAACTGATTAAAAATGAAGATAAAAATAAATATTTGAATCTAAATGTAGAATAATATATGATTTGCTCAGATTTCTAACTTTGATCTTTAAATGTCAAATGTGTTAATAACCTGGAGTACCTGAAGTATCCCCACTTTACTTAAGTTATATAAAAAAGATCAATAGAAGGTGTGACAGAGAAATGTTGATAACTTACAGTCGGTAACATGTTGTTTGATAATTGTGGACTTTTTGCTATATTGGCACCAGGCATTTATATCTAATCTTTAAAAATAAGATATCTGAAAATATCAGATGTGTGTGGAATGGCATTTCAGAGATTCATAACTGCTGGCACGGTAACAAATTTGTCTTACAGTCATTTTTTAAGGATGTAAACCATATTTGAAACCTGTGTATTTATTAACTATTTGGTACGCGTCATCACCGGATTGCCCTTACCTGTGTGTCAGGATAGTGGTAATGCAAATAGCACAAAGGTTTCTTTGACATGGTTGTGGGGTGACAACATTATTTGTGAGTAGCAAAGTCAAATCTGAACAACATAACTCACTCAGTCCTGTCCCCAAGAAAGCTAGCATGCTAAACTACTATTTTGTCATATCTGCAACATCAAATAACTGCATAAATTTCATCAGAAATAGGGATTTTGGTTAAATTTAATAGAATAATATGTGGATAAATGGATGTATGCTGGTAGATATAGATTATCTATTAATATTTTGAGTAGGATAGCTGTGTGCTGTAACTGATATTAAACATGAATCAGATGTATTTAATACATTTATTTACTTAAAATTATATTAATAAAGTATTGATGCAAATAATCTGGGCAGCTAAACAAAAACGAAAATATGTTATCAATACAGTGCCAAGCACTCATAGTACGAAATTATTACTCATAATTAAAGTACGCAGTAACAGGGGTGTGAATGGAATGATAATTTTTGATACTTAAAGGGATTAAAATATTTATACTGCCACCAATGTAACAATATTATTTAGACAATAACTGATATGAGTATCTTGAAGCTTCCTATTAGCATTTATATAAATCAATCAGACGTGTATATCATTCACTGTTCATTGTGGTAAAGAAAATGTCAGGTTATCAATATGAAGTGACCTAGCCTTGGGTAGGGCTGAGGGAAGTATATACTCTCTCTGTAAATAGTTTTATTCAGGTGAAAATGAGGTAGATAAAAAATGGCTTGGGAACAAGTGTATCTTTGATATGAAAAGAAGAGGAAATAGTTTTCTAACTCATGACAGGTAAAACAGGTAATGGGATATGTGAGTGGGGATAAAGAGAAAGGAGCAGCAGTAATGCAGGAGGTTCAAGATAAAGATAAACATTACAAATTTCAATGATTTGAAACTTCAGAAAACACATCCAGAATGTAACTCAAAACAAGTCAAGGAAGCAACTTTGGCATGTAGCAAATCCGTTCATTGGAAAGGATTTGAGGCCAAGAGACAACAGTGGGGGGGAAACACATGCAATATAAGGTAACGAACTGCATTCCTTATGCAGAATGGGAAGTGAAATGATTTTTGAACTTCTGAGTAATTTTCTGTTGATGCCTTCTGAACCCAGGAATCACCTTTCATTTGGTATTTAAATTCAAGGTAATGTAGAAAAAACCATGTAACTATGCACATAGGATGATTTCCATGTTCTGTGCTGGAGGAACTGGGCTTGTTTAGTCTGGAGAAGAAGAGGCTCAGGGCAGACCTTATTGCCCTCTACAACTACCTGAAAGGAAGTTGTGGCGAGCTGGGGGTCAGCCTCTTCTCGCAGATAACTAGTGACAGGACTAGGGGAAATGGCTGCAAGTTGCGCCAGGGAAGGGACAGGTTGGAGATGAGGAGAAATTTCTTCTGGGAAAGGGTGGTCGGGCATTGGAACGGGTTGCCCAGGAAGGTGGTGGAGTCACCGTCCCTGGGGGTGTTTAAGGAAAGGTTAGATGTGGTACTCAGGGACGTGGTTTAGTGGGTAATAGGTGGTGGGGGGACAGTTGGACTAGATGATCCTTGAGGTCACTTCCAACCTTAATGATTCTATTCTATTCTATTCTAATACACATCAGTCAGAAAAGGTAACTGTTAAAGTCCTCACTAAAGTGTTCTTTAACCTTGCTGTTGTTTATTGTGGGAGCATTAATAGTCTAATTAAGAGTAAGAAGTATTCCGCTATGCGATCATGTTGCTATATGATCTTACATTTTCCATGCTGTAGCTACCTGCTTGTGTCTAAAAACTAGGCATATGTTTTAGGCAATGGGAGAAAAGTTGAACAGCTGAAAATTAAAACTGAAGATGAAATAATACCCTGTGATCATGATAATGCTCTAAAGTATTATTTGGCAAGAGAGGAGTTTCTCAGCTTGGTGAGGGACTGTTTACAAGAACAGGTAGTGATAGGATGAGGGGTAATGGCTTTAAACTGAAAGAGGGGAGATTTAGATGAGATGTTAGGAAAAAAAAAATACTGTGAGGGTGGTGAGGCACTGGAACAGGTTGCCCAGAGAAGCTGTGGACACCCTCTTCCTAGAAATGTTGAAGGCCAGGCTGAATGGGGCTTTGGGCAACCTGGTCTAGTGGAGGATGTCCCTGCCCATGGCAGAGGGGTTGGAACTAGGTGATCTTTGAAGTGCCTTCCAACCCAAACCATTCTATGATCCTATAGCTTTTGGTGCTGGCTGAAAACAATGGTGGAATTATGAACACAGGGCACTTGATGCTGGTTATACATTCTCCAATTGCCTTCATAACTTCCAGATTACCCAGGTCAGCATACATTGTCTGTGCCTGTCCTTTCTTTTCAAGACTAAAATTTTAACTTCTTTCTTCTGTCCAGTCTATTTGGAGAATGTTTCAGTGAATCTTTTACAAGATTCCTGATGCAGTCTTTTCTGTAACAATTTGAAAATGGCAGTCTCAAATCTGTTAAATCTGATCAGATGTTGAATGTATAAAACATTTACATTGCCTCCCAGGAATGAAGAAGGAGCTCTCTGACTGCTTGATTGCGTAAAGCCAATGCAAACGCTCAGATAAATGTTTCAGATGACCATTACCAAATTACTTCTTTCTCATTATACTCCGAGATATATTATTTCTTTACGTGTTATTCTTGAACAATTTTTTTCAGATAATTTGGATTTTTTTTTATCAACTCTGTAATGATCCAGAGATACTTAAATGACTTCAGTTTTCCAAATCCTTCCCCTTTAGATTTTTGCAGTCCTCCAAAACAAACTAGTCTAACCATTGTATCAGTTGATGAATAGGGGATGGGGGAAAGAAGAAAGCCCCAGCTCTGACATCAGGCACTGCCCACAACCTCTGTAGGAGAGTGTAGATGTATGTATGTAGTGATTCACGTATTCATATTTTGAAAGAAAGCCAACTAACACCTGCCTCCTAAACACGAAGACATCTAAGAAGACATTTAAAAAGAACAATCCAAATCACTTGAAAAAATATTAGGTATGAAAAAGCAACAAGAAATCATCTAACATGAGCCTTAAGCTTATAAATAATTTTGAACAGCAGGAAATGAAGAAGTTGCAAATTAACATAAGCACTAATGCTGAAACTAAAGAAGAGGAATATACACATTTCCATTAAAACAAATCGTAGTTTAGATATAGTCTCACTTTACATGATACAGAGATTTTATTTTCTTCTTAAATAGATCTTAAAACCCACATGTTATATAGATGAAGTATGCTGAAAGAAACGACTGAAAATATTCGGGGGGACAGGCAGAATTTACAAGAGCAAATTTGGTGAGAAAAGGGGTCCCCCTCCAGGCTGTGGTTTGCTAGCGCCCTTGTGCTTTTGACACAAGGTTACTGTAGTTCCCTCTTTGGATGCTGCTCAGATCCTCCAGCACTCAAAGCGAGGTTTGCATCCAAAGAACTGAGCTTCTATTCACGTATCACAGCAGTATTGTTATTTTGCTGCCTTCATGGTTTTCCCTGTGCCAACCCAGCAGAAAGCTACAGAACAGAATCAGAATTGCATTTGGCTTCCTCGGTAATCCCGACAGAGTAGGCCCTGTCCCTGAAGTCGCTCTTGAAGTATTGCTCGTTTGTGTTCATGAAAAGGAGCGGAGAAAGATAGTCATCCCTAGAAGAGAAAGAGCATTGTATTGTCTACAAGCTTCAGCCCTTGGGAAGTCATTTTAAGTTTTCCACAATTTCTGCATACTGTTTTCAAAGATGCTTACATGATTTTTGGACAAATACTTGGAAGTGTTTGAATTACTGGAAAATTCTCTGTACTAAACAGATAAAGCATCTAAAAATAGATAATGTGTAGCAGATGTAGCGCTGCATGTATACAGTATTTTTATAAATAGTTATATAAGAGTACAGCTGTAAAAATTGCCAGCTTGTGAAGTTATGTTAAAATGCTGGGAAAAATATGACAATTTTTCATATATTTATACCACATATCTTTTCAGATTTTTTTTCTGGTTGTAAATTTCTTTCAAGCTTTTGAAGGGTGATTTTATATAATGTTTCTCAGAAATTTCTAGAGCTTTGATAACCTTTCTGAGGCCATTTCACTGAGTAAGTCTTCTTCCAGGGGAACCAACTGCCATTTGTTCTCCTATATTTTTGCAACTGTTTTAAAAGTAATGTGGAGGAAGTCTTCCACAGAAAAAATTCTGAAAAGCAAAGGTTCGTTTGGAAAGCTTTTTTATTTTTTTTTTTTCTTCCCCTGAATAAGTGGAGCAAGGTATTGTCTTCCATACTGACATACTACCTCCTTTTCATTTCCTAATACACACTGGTATTTCATAAAGATTCAAGGCAGCCACTCACAAGCTGACACAGGGAACCGGCTTAATAGTGGCCAGCAGCCTTCCCTAACTTAATTTAGGTTAGTGAATGAAAAATATTGCACCCAGATGAAACGTCAGATTAAACTGGTCAGAGGTAGAATGTTATTGTTCAGACTAAAATTTGATGAAACTCTCACCCAAAAGTGGCTGGCTTGGCACAAGTACCCACAAACTCGCTTTTTTGCTCAGAGTGCAGTTCGTGTAATCTTAGACAGCTAGAATTTAAGGCATCTGTGTCTACCCTAGTCATCACGAACTTCTGAAAGTTAATTCTTTTCATTCTAAAGTAGGTGTCTAAAATAGGCAGCATTGATCTCTATAGGGATCTATCCCCTTACATTGACTAACGGCCTACAAAGACATTTGATTATAAAGTTTAAATTACATCAGATTAACTGTATTTCCAAATGACCAAGTGTTTCTCTCCTATGGAAGTTCCACTAATTCTCTTTTCAGTAGGAAAACTTTGATTTATTTCTGTTTCACTGGCTGGTAAGTGGAGGTTTCTAATAAAATTAATGCAATCTTTTTTTTTCTTCTTTTGTCACTAGTGTTTGTGTCTTAGGGATATTGTAGCAGCTTCTACCTTAAGTGCACCAGAGGGCAGTAGGGAAGATGCCAGATGCTACTGTGCTGTAAAATAGGTGCCAGATAATGTCTCTGGACAAAATCTCAGTCAGAGGACAAAGTGCGATACAAGTTCAAAGCAGAATGAAAGAATTAAGAACTCTTAAAGATGTGCAATACATAAGGAACCATATTATTCTCAGCTCTGGGAAAAAAAAAATAAAATGGCTAGAAGTTTGCCAACGACCTGCCAACCTAATTTATGATGGTAACTAATTTTACAAGTTTGTAAGTCATCCTTTGCTGTAGTCCTAAGGTTTCTTTATGTCATTGTGCATGTTGGGTGTGTTAGCAGGAGATCTTTTCAATATATTCAATATATTCAGCTTTATATGTAGAGAATTAAAGGCTGTTACCTGTACAATATAGGTAAACTATGCGTGAATTTGAAATGTGAAGTATAATGCTGACCTGAATTTCAGATTTTATTTGCGTTACTGAAGTTTGAGACTCGTTTAATGACAAGCAGCAGTCAAATTTTACATCATTTCAATAAAATCTTTGTACAGTATGTCAGCTTTGCAGTCTGCATAGGACTTAATATCACCTGCAAAATCTGGTGCCACAGTTACAGGATTTCAGCTGCAGAGTGCTTAGAGAAACTGTAAAAATGGATAAAACTCCTGAAAACAGAATTACTGTATACAGCAAAGCCATAGTATGAAACTTTGATTTCTTACAGCCATGCAGGGAAAAGGGAGTACTGTATCTTGCTGGAGGCTTGAGGAACCATCCATTATATTTCTAAATAACTTCAGTTTCAAACTCAGTTTTCCTCAAAAAGTTGCAATACTTTTAGCTGTAGGGGAACTATTGCTGGTACAGAAAGAATTGTTGTTCATTACTGAGATTTTGTTGACCTCTTAAAAAACAACCCACCAAACCAGTACTTTTCTGAAGTCAGATTTTCCATTATAAAAGCCTTCTTGGCTCTTCTTAACATTTATGCAAATGTCCATTAAACCTATTATTTAGTACAGTTTCTGCTCTTTTGTCCAGTGCCAATGACAGGTTTACAGGCTTACAATTCCCTGAATCTACCCCAGAACCATTTTCTTGTAAGGGCTTGACATTTGTCACATGTGGTTATTCAGCTGTTTCATCCTTAAGATCTCTTAGAACTCAAGGGGTAACTGTTAAATCCTGTGTATATCATTTAATCCTGGTGATGTTCTACTGCTGATTTTGCCAGCTTATTCTGTAATCTCTTCTGCAGTTGCTTTAGGATGGATCCCCTGTTGAATCCCTGTGCAAAAAAAATGATATTGAGGTGGGAATCTCCCCAGTTTTTTCAAAGCAAACATCGATGCCAAGAAGTCATTTAGCTCCTGTGCAATTGCATGCTCTTTCTAAGAGTTCCTTTTATACCCTGAACATTAAGAGGATCTGCAGGCTCTCTGAGAGGTTTTCTGATCTTCATTTGTTTGAAAAGAAAAAACAAAAAGCCCCAAAACCTTATTATTACCTCTGAATCTTCTTTACTATCTGTTTCTCAATTTATTTTTTTTGGTCTTCCTTATCTGCCAGAGTTATTTTCTTCATTTAAACTCAGCTTCAGCCTTTTTGAAATGTCTTCCTGCTTCGAATAACCTCCTTTACCCTGCTAGTTAGCCAGGCTTTTCAGTCCTTTTGTGCCTTTTCAGTCTGATTTAAAGAGGTGGTGTGCATTGGCACTATGTTTCCAGTGTAGTTTCTTTATGAAAATTCCATGCTGTCAGGAAAGATTTAACTCTCCAGGTTGCCCTCTTCAGCTTATTTTTGATGGACTTTCTCTTTTTTTAAACATTGTCCCTTTCAGAAATTAAATACAATCCTGGAATGCCTAGCCTTGTTCTGCATCTGCATTAATAATGTGTCTAAGTACCTTAAGGTAGAAATATTGACACTTAATGATGTTAGCAATAGCAATGTATTTTAACTCCTGCATAAATACCATCGGAGAAAGAACAATATATTTAATTACTCAACTTTGGCATTTCAGTCTTGTCTGGCACAGAGCATTTCCATAACTGCAGTCTTTCATGTGTCAGGTGCAATAACATGCTATTGTGTCTCTTTGTTTAAATTTTTCCCATTATAACCTCCTGTCACTGATGATTACTGCCTGATTGATTGATGGATTGATTAATGGTCGATTTCAGATTTTCCAGTGGACCAGCTGAGATGAGGAAGCAGTCTTGACAGGGTAACTGTTACTCTCCTGTCTTTTCCTCTCTGAGATTGATTACATCTCTCCTGCACAAACCATGGTTTCTAAGTCCTCTGATCCCCCACTTCCACTTCTGATTATAGTTTTCAATTTAGTTTTAGCTTAACAGCCTGTCAGCCAAATTCACTGACATGTTCTTGAGGCTTAAAAGCTTTCAGCTTTTGGCTCTGGTTATCTATTGAAATGGTCAGCAAACAACTGAATTGAATTCCACCACCATGCAAATGTGTGAACTAAAAGATATGTGATTGACAAACTTAAGCACCCTTTCAGTCACCTGAATACTGGCATTTATGAGGGTTAGAACAAATGACAGCACAATACTAAAAAAGCAGCAAGTAAATTCCTTGAAAAATAGTGTTTCCAACAATCCATTTTTCATAGGATTTTAGAAAATGAGGGGTAAAGGTCTCTTGTATATTAACTATAGCACCATGTGACTCGTATTCTTTATCAGTTGCTGAGCAACGGTCATACTCTGAATTTTTAAACTCATTAGCAAGCTGAACAGGCTGGCATTTGGCAGATGTTATTTGATTTTGTTTGGAGGCAAGTCAATGGGGGAGACAGGAGAGACATTGAGCTCATTGTGTTATCTTGCTTCTCTTATTAAATTCTCATATTTTAAACACATCTAAGGAGACTGGAACTTCTTAATTTTCAGGTTATTCTCAGAACTTTTTCATGATTTATGTAGTAATATAAATAAAACACATGAGCAAATTTGGTTAGCTTCAAACACACTTTAATCTGTATCTAATATTTTCTTGGATTTTCTTCAGTCATTAGTAATGGCTGAAGTAGCTTTATTTGCATCCTGCAAACATGTAAGCATTTATTAAATAGCTCTGTCAGCACACCTCATCCTTGACCAGGAATATATTTGTTTGTCTTCCAGTTGTAGCCCTTTTAATAGAAGAACTGTCAATTGTTACAAATCTTTCTGTACTATGTGACAGAAATGTGATGTGACCATGCATCCAAAAAGAGCTCGTTTCACTTGTAATTTAAGATAGTGATGGCCAAACTTCAAAAGTGCTGGCGATGAGCCTAAGTAAGTTTAAACCACTACAATTTTGAACTAATGAGTTATGAACCAGCAGGAGAGCTGAGCACAGTATAAATGTAAGGGAAGTCAGATACTGGCAGAATTGTAACACTAACTCAAGAGCACAAATCTCCAACTCAAATACCAGATGTTAGTGTACTGTTCTTCTGACTCGATTTCATTAATGGAAGTTTTATTGTGGCTTTTTTCTGACCTTCTGAAGCTGATTGGCAAACTAGTGAAAAGAGAGTAATAATATTCCTTAGTTTCTAATGGTTGCCTTGAGTATCTTCTTTGTTTGAGGACTATTTACCCAAACCACTTCTTTCCATGTGATTCAAATGATCATCATGAATTACTGCATTATTATCGTTAGTTTGCATCTCAGTAGCAGACATGCGGACTAACTCAGGTCTTTCACAGTTGGCATTATAGACAAATCTACATGAAGTAATGACTCAGACTGGCATCTGGAGTACATGTTTTTAATTCCTCCAACATTATTTAAATTACAAATTAATTTTGCAAGTAGCTGCTGAGCAATTCTGGAAAATTATGTTGCCTGACTTCTGAGTATTTTGGAGTTTTTCCAACCTCATTTGCTTGGTCACACATAGAGTCTACATATTTATCTCAAAAACAGGTACGACCAAAATTGTAGGAAATAAAGTCTATCAGAAGTATGGGGCTGGCATCTAAGGAAAAAATAAACAAACAAACATACAAAACCAGCTGGGTATACTAGCATGTTTCAGTCACTACCATACATCAACTAAAAAGAGAGTATCAGAGGAATATCCAAATTTTAATTAGCAAGATAAATATATATAGGGAATGTCCAGTCTAGTAAAATCATCTGTTTTATTAGAAGTACTTTGGGAACATCAGGCCAGACTCACAAGTGAGAGAGAGGTTCATAACATGCAAAAAGATTCTTCTGCATACAGTGCGTAGTTAAGCGAAGTTAAAGTTAAGCTAAGTTAACTTCTTGCTGAAGGATATTATGGATGCTAAAAATTATATAATTTCAAAGGAAGGAAATTAATGGACAAGTTAGGGTCTTCCATTGAAGAAGCTTCTGAACTACAAGTTACTGGGGTTGAGAAAGTGTTACAGGCTGAGGATGTGTTACTACTTGGTTTCTCTGGTTTTATACCTTTCCTTACTGGTCACGCATCCTTCTGGATGGATCCTCTGACCATTTACAGTCAAATATGTTTTAGGCAGCTATTCATCATTAATTCTTATTGTATTCATCATACAGTACCACAGAGTGGTATTGTTTTGTGTGGGTTTTTTTTTTAAAATCCTTGTCTCTTCCCTGTATCTTTTTTCTTCTGTGAGCCAGACTGGAGAGCAAAAAAAAATCAAATGCTGCAGGGTGAATCATGTGGGAAGTATACCTACACAAGTACTCTTCACACTGCCTCCTTCCTGCACTGTTGTACTGAAACCAATTTTTTTAGGGTGTAGCGTGGTTTACAGTTCACAGGGAAGGAATTGCTGGAAATTCTAAAATCTTCCTGCTTGATGAAAATTTGGAACCTCCTTATGCAGGTTCAAAGTTTAGGTGTCAGAAGGTTTTGTCCTCCAAAATTCAATAATATAAGCGCAGTTTTCACAAAGTGTTATAAAGCTCTCTCTAGCACAAAGAGCAAGTCTTCGACTTTGCAGGTCTGTAGGATGGGGCAGATACCGCCAGATAATTCTACAGTTTGGGATCTACTTCTAGCAGAAACACATTATAAATTAATCTGATGAATGGATCCAGAATTGTTGCTGTGCCTTTGCAAGCTATGCATGTTATTGAAAAGTGTAACTCAAACAGGAAAAAGTAGTACAGACTAACTCCCCTTCCCTCCCCTCCCCTTTAATACTCACCAAGTATGTCAGTTTAGAAAATAACAATTATTTGGTACAATATACCTTTAGTACACATTATTTCACAGAATTGTTGAGATTGGAAGGGACCTCTGGAGGTCATCTGGTCCAAACCTCCTGCTCAGGCAGAGCCATCTAGAACCAGTTGCCCAGAACCATGTCTAGAGAGATTTTGAATATCTCTAAGGAAGGGCACTACATGACCTCTCTGGGCAATTTGTGCCAATGCTCAGTCACCCCCACAGTAAAAAGTGTTTCCTGATGTTCAGATGGTACCTCCTGTGCTTCAGTTTCTGCCCATTGTCTGTGGTCCTGTCACTGGGCACCACTGAAAGGAGCTTGTCTCCGTCCTCTTTGCACCTTCCTTTCAGGTATTTATATACAGTGATAACATCCCCAGGAGCCTTCTCTTCTACAGACTGATCAGTCCCAGCTCTCTCAGCCTTTTCTTGTAAGAGAGGTGCTCCAGTCTCTTAATAATCTTATTGGCTCTTTTCTGGTCTCTCCCTGGTATGTCCATGTCTCTCTTGTATGGGAGAGCTCAGAATTGGACCCAGCATTCCAGTGTGGCCTCCCCAGTGCTGAGTAAAGTGCTGAAGAATCACTTCCCTCAACCTGCAGCAACACTCCTCCTGATGCAGCCCAGTCTACCATTCCCCTTCTTTTCCACAAGGGCACATTGCTGGCTCATGTTCAACCTGGTGTCCACCAGGACCCCCAGGTCTTCTTCTGCCAAGATGCTTTCCAGCTGAGTGGCCCCAGCATGTACTGGTGCATGGGATTGCTCCTCCCCAGGTGCAGGACTTTGCACTTCTCCTCGCTGAGCTTCATGAAGTTCCTGTCAGCCCAATTCTCCATCCCGTCAAGGTCCCTCTGTATGGCAGCATGACCCTCTGGCATACCAGCCACTCCTCCCAGTTTGTTGTCATCGGCAAACTTGCTGTGGGTAGACTCTGCCCCATTATCCAGGTCCTTAATGAAGGTGTTAAACAGGACTGGACCCAGTACTGACCCTATGGGTACACCGCTAGTCACTAACCTCCAACTAGAGTTTGCCCTGCCGATCACCACCCTCTGAGCCTGGCCATTGAGCTAATTTTCAGTCCGCTTCACTGTCTGTTTATTCAGCTTATACTTCAGAGTTCTGGTTAAGTATGTGCAAGAAAAAAATTTCTGATTGGTGTTGGTATAGAGACATTGATTTTCTAGGATAGCATTAGGTGCAAATTTTTTTTAGGTAACCTGACAAGCTTTATCACAAGAACTTAATTATTTCATTTGTTTTCATTCTTGTAATCTGAATTCTGAAATCTAGGACTGGGTAAACATCCTTGGGAGCGCTACAGCTCAGCTGCTTCCAGAGAGGAGTTGTGCCTGTAAGTGTGTATCAGTGGGTATGATCCTGTTATGAGTGGGAGAGCCCACCTGATTTATCAAGTGACAAGAGACCTAGCTAACTTTTCCTGTGCCTTAGGACACATGCTTTTTGCGTTGGGTTGCAGACAAGGAGAGGCGCATAGTTTTCTGCAGCTGGCTTCGTGGTTAGACCAAGAAACTCCTAAACTGTGCTCTGGGCTGAAAACGCTGGTTGCCTGCACTGCAGACAGCAAATGAGGGATAAAATCTTAGCCCTTGTCACGGGAATTTTGGGTGGTGCGCCTTCAAAAATAGAACTCTTATCACTCAGTACTTAGCAGGATGGGCTAAATGAGATGGATAGCAGATTTTATTTTTAGATTTCTGTTCAATGGCATCTGCCCTTTAACTTAGGTAAATCTATTTCTGTTTATAAATATATAAAAAACCCCCCATATTGTGCAGTGTGTATATTATGCAAATATGCACAAACATGCTATCAGCATGGTACTGACTGAAAGCTTTGAGAATGAAGCATAGCTGTTGTAGTGGCTATTGAATGATTTAGGTGTTTAGAAAGTCCCAGAAAAAGAAGGAAATATCATAAAAGGCCCATATTTCCTTTGAAAAGTACTTTAAGGTATATGATTTCTTTTACTATTTTTTGGGGGGAATTTGCTGTATAGAAGGTATCTTCAATTTGAGTGAAAAATTCACAGAAACTTATTATCATTTCCCAAGTTTGTGGAGCCAGTTAAAAAAAAATTCTCTTTCTCCACAGGAAACCTAGCAGCAAAAATTAGTTGGGTAGTCTTACCTTCATCTTCATTTTTTTTCCACAGCTTATAAAAACTGCTGCAAATGTGATATGATTGGCAGTCTCTGCCCAAGAGAGGTCAAGGACTAGAAAAACAAGGTAGTTTGCAGGTTAAGAGAGAAGAGTGAATCAGTAGAGTTGGAGTAAGAAACTTGCAGAGCCTGGATACTCTGTTTAGCTTGAACAGTGCTGTTAGACTTGTACTTTAACGAACGCTAAATTCACTGAGAAAAGTTAGAAAAGAAATAATAGAAGAAGAGCTGAATGGACCCAGGAACTGGAAATGTGATAAAGAACCTTTCACCTCAACTTTTATTTCACAATAAAGCAGATCATTTTAAAAGAAGTTAAAGGGAGTTTCTGAAATGAACCTAGCCAAGGTCAGAAATTCTTGCAGTTCTTAATATCTATTGACTCTTCAGTGATGTGTGAAGAATAGAATCTTGGTCCCACTTTATGATGGACAGTTGCAAAATCCCAACAGTATTTAACACTTCTAGCAAACTCAGGGAAAAGTGCAGGAAATAAATGTAAATAAATATTTAAATAAATCAGATAGGGCTGAATTTAGTCTTTTTTAAGTTCAATGTGCTGTTGTCCCTTCTTTACTTTGACCATTTAATGTAAAGTTTGATATTTTCCAGTGCATTCCATACGATTTTTCTTAAAAATATTGTTCCTCATTAACCATATGTACTTCACAGAGAAGTCCAAATAAAACACACAGTTCAGATTGAAGTCTATATTCATTTCCTCAGGACAGATGCATTAAGCAGCAGAAGACAAAATGTTCAAAATAATTTAAAACAGGAATATTCTGCAGGGTGGAAGGAGAAAGAAATATAATTTCCTTTTTCCTGTGTTCTGAACACTTTCTCCTCACTCATTACTACTTTTCATTATCAGTTATTTACTTTCTTTTATGGCGTCATTGGCTCAAAATACCAACTGGCTGATTTTGACACAGTCTTCCCAAAATGTGTATTTCTGTCATTTTTGTGTTAGCAGTATGCTATATAGTAAAGACATAAATTAAGACACAATGCTGATTTATTAATGATCTTACTTTCTAAATAATGTCCATAAATATTTCAATATATGTTGAGTAACAACATAAATAGATGTTATATGGATTGGTGTGCTGACTTAATGAAATAGAGAATGTTTTTAATGTCTGTTTATTGCAAAAAGCTAACACTGCACTACGTCAAGGTTCATTTATAATATTTCACTATTTTGATAATGAATGTATTTGAAGTTAGAACTCCATTTGTAATGAAGTAGTTACCCTGCTTGACCATACACAGCTTTAAAGTTCAGGTTTTTTCATTAGTTCATCTATGTCAGCGAATTTCAAGGCTTCAGAAAAAGATATGGTCCTAATGCAATGTAAATTAAACAAAACATGAGCTAAACAAACAACAACAAACCAACCAACCAAACAAAAACCACAAAAAAAGCCCAGAATGAAGGAGAGCTGGGAAATAAGTCTGTGCAATAAAGAGACAAACTGTGAAGCTCTTTTCAATATATAACAAGTAATACAGCATAGCATTAGCACAGGTTAAAAGTAGCTCAGCTCTGCATTAATTTCACAATACGAGCAGTTGTATTTGGACAGTGTTGAAGTCATTTGCATTATACAATTTTTGTTGAGAGAATAGAGTTGAAACACTCACCTGAGTGATACTCACATGGCCTTCAGCATTTGCTGTACGACAGTTTATCTTTGTTGCCTGTCTTGCAGAATAAATATTTAACTTTTGAACACATAACTAAGTACATGAAAATTTTTAAGGCCACAGAACACTATATTCTGCTCATTATTTCCTTATGGTCATCTGGGCATAATTCTTCAAATAATTTATTTAATTAAAAATAATAACAAATTATAGTGACAGTAAGTGATCTAGGAAAAAATTACATAATGAACAACACCAAGATTTCATAAAAAAGCTAAAACATAAGGCACTATCAGAACTTCAGCAAACAAGTAGCGGTACGAGTTACCCAAACTCCTTTAAAAGATCAACTACCTTTTAACATCATTCAATTAGATCAGCAATTAACTTTTATTTCACCTGATTTAGAACTCATGGGGGTGGGTATACAAATTTCCTTTGAGTTTATTCCTTCAAACTGGCAGATTACACTTACATGTTATAATGAGACAGCTGAGATTCGTGGTCATTGGGAAGGAGGTCCTAGTTCCTGGCCCCATAAACAGGTAAGTGCTGTCCTCACTGACCACAGCTCAGGGATAGCAGCCTGGTTTGCCACATTCCTGTTTTACCTGAATATTACTTACCGCTGCAGTTTCCTAGGTACTGTGGGCATCCCTTACCTGTAGGCCCAAATCACTTATTATTTCTTTGCTACTATTTATGTTTACTTGTATCGGCAAGCAGTAGTGTGCTGACTTGACCACTGAAATCCAGCTGTGCTTTTATGATGGATTTTGAATCTTATATTATTATTATTTTCCAAAATATTATGGTCTGATTCTATTTTTAGTATGGAAAGACTACAGTAGTTACGACTGAACAAAACAGAGAAAGAGTAATTACTGTTGGCCTAAGATGTTCTTAGAGCTTTTTTTAGTTCTTAGGAACTGTGTCATCCTCTATAAATACTATGAATAAATCCTAAATGGTATTAGATACTGTCAATATGAAAGATTTAAGTCACCTTGATGGTGCTTTTTTTCTGACTGGTTATACACTGAAAAGCTTAGAGTCTTTTATACTTATTTCTGTGCCCTCTTTTTAATGTATAAAGCTTCTTGTTAGATGAAGACTTAATATCTGGAGATTAATTTAGTATAATTTAAATACCAGAATCACATAAGATATTAAGGTCCCTTGGATTTAACTGTAATTTTTCACTTCATTTCTGATTGCCTTCATACTGATCTAAACCAAGAGAATAACACCAAGAGATTTGACTTGGTAACTGCAGAGATTTTGTGATACAGGCAGGGCTACTATAGGACGGGACGGTTAGTGAAACAGTACATTTCCCATGCATTTCTTAGCTAGCGAGTGACAGTATTATTTGAGTTTCTGAGAATTTTATCTCCTACATTATGCACCTGTGTCTGAAATTTGTAACTGTGATAAACTGCAAGGAGAATTTCTTTCTATCAAATTGCTGGAATAATTTCTTTACTAAGCTTAGTACAAATCTGTGTGAGTGACAGCAGAGGTGAGAGCAGGATTTGGCCTAGTCATGTCAAATAAAACATACTTGTGAACTTGTAATACCTAATCAGTTAAGCTGTTTATTTTCTGTTCTAAAAATACCAAATACTGCAAAAACATCACTATAAATACAACATTTGCTCTGCAAAGGATATGGATGACTTTTCACAAAAACTAATCTTCCAAAAAGATTTCAAGAAATCTTCACAGTAGGAAAACCAGTGATGACTCAGAGTAAACTAAGACATGCCGGGGAAGTGACAGCAATAACTCTCTTGCAGTACCCAGCCCCACCAGCCCTTGCCCTCTGGCTCCTCTTGCGCATCCTTGTTTGAACCCTTTCATCTTCAGCTCAGACTGTAGTCTACTGAGAAGACATTGCTCACTCACAAAGACCATAGGGCCCTTATGTCCTTTGTGTTCACCATAGTGGCATGACATTGTGATAAGAGCTTTTTTCTAAGAAGTTACATTGAGATAAAGAACAAGTATGTCCAGCTCATCCAGACACACAAAGTTGACCTTAGTCTGCAGATGTCTCCTCGGGTCAGATCTGGACAACTCTGGAGTGTATTACACATCCCTAGGTTCTCACAAATCTGTGTGTTTTCTATCTTCACTTCCACTGTCTAATTAGCAGAGCTCTGGCAAGCTTGGAGAACCGTGCTACAAACAGCTAGGCCAGATCTCAAGAAATAGCACTGTTAGGAACCTGACCTGGGATCTATGGAGGATTATCATAGAATGGTTTGGGTTGGAAGGAACCTTTAAAAGTCATCTAGTCCAACTCCCCTGTAATGAGTAGGGACATTTTCAACCAGACCAGGATGCTCAGAGCCCTGTCCAGCCTGACCGTGAATGTTTCCAGGGATGGAGCGCCTACCACAGCTCTGGGTAACCTGTTCTAGTGTCTCACCACCTTCATTGTAAAAAATTTCTTCCTTGTATCTAGTCTAAATCTACCCTCTCTTAGCTTAAAACCATTACCCCTTGTCCTTGGACAACCCTGGCTGTACATAGGGCAACCCTGGCTGTACATACAGACTGGGGGATGATGCGCTGGAGAACAGCCATGCTGAAACGGATCTGGGGGTCTTGGTTGATACCAAGATGAACATGAGCCAACAATGTACTGGGGCTGTCAGGAAGGCCAACCGTATCCTGGGGTGCATCAAGCACGTCATTGCCAGCAGGTCTAGGGAGGTGATTGTCCCGCTCTACACTGAACTGGTACGGCTTCACCTGAGTCCTGTGTGCAGTTTTGGGCACCACAGTACTAGAAGGACATAAAGCTATTGGAAAGTGTCCAAAGGAGGGCAACTAGGATGGTGAATGGTCTAGAGGGGAAGATGTATGAAGAGAGGCTGAAGTTCCTTGGTTTGGTCAGTCTACAGAAGAGAAGGCTGAGGAGAGACCTCATCGCAGCCTATGGCATCCTCACGAGAGGGAGCGAAGGGGCAGGCGCTGATCTCCTCCCTCTAATAACCAGCAACAGAACCCCCAGGAATGGCATGAAGCTGCATTAGGGGAGGTTTAGATTAGATATCAGGAAAAGGTTCTTCACGGAGAGGGTGGTTGGGCACTGGAACAGGCTCCCCAGGGAGGTGGTCACAGCATGAGGTTGACTGAGTTCAAGAAGCGTCTGGACAATGCTCTCAGTCATCTGCTGTGATTGGGCTGGTCCTGTGTGGAGCCAGGAGTTGGACTTGATGATCCTTATGGATCCCCTTCAAGTCGGGATATTCTATGATTCTATGATTGTGTGATTCTCTTGCAACAGGCCCTGCTAAAAAATTTGCCTCCATTTTTCTTACAAGCCCACTCTAAGTACTGAAAGGCCACACTAAGGTCTCCCTGGAGCCTTGTCTTCTCCAGGCTGAACAACCCCAACTCTCTCAGCCTTTCTTCATAGGAGAGGTGTTCCATCCCTCTGATCATTTTTGTGGCCCTCCTCTGGACCCTCTCCAACAGGTCCATGTCTTCTCTGTACTGAGGATTCCAGAGCTGGATGCAGAATCAACTACCTCAACCTGCTGGCCACACTTACTTTGATTTGGCTGTGAGTGCACATTGCTGGCTCATGTCCAGCTTTTCATCCACCAGTACTCCCTAAGTCCTTCTCCCCAGGGCTACTCTCAATCCCTTCATCTCCCAGCCTGTATTGATACCGGGAATTGCCCTGAGCCATGTGCAGGGCCTTGCACTTGGCCTTGTTGAACCTCATGATGTTTAGACAGAAAGGAGTTTTTAGTTCTCTTAATTAAAGAAATCCAGAGATAAAAGTCCATGGAAAGAAAGCAGTACTGGTTACTTGACCATATGTCAGTGGAATGTGATGTGTAGATAAGCTATAGGGGCTTGTGGTTTTGGGATGTTAAACAGTATGGGATGGCTGTTACGCTATGGAGCATTGAAGCTGAAGTGCTTCATGACCTGTCCACTCCAAAAAGCCTAAAGGCTTCAACAGTATGTCTGTGATCCAGGACATAACATTTGACAGAGGGAACTGGGGTAGTCCAAATTGTTGGGGTACTTTCTAGTAAACCTGCATGAGATAGTGTGGAAATGCCTAGCTGTTTTGCTTTCAGCAGCCAAATTGCAGACTTCATTCGCTCTTTCAATGAAATGAAATTAATTTCTGTGAGAGAATTGGTATGTGGCCTGTATACCATATGGGTCCTACTTAGCATTTCCGTGCAGAAGCAGTTCACTGTGCCGCAGTGTAAATCACTTGATGAAATCGATCTGACAACTCATCCCCAAACACTTCCTAGCATCAGAAAATTACTGCATGAAACTTTAATGGGCATATTTTGCCCTTTTCACTTTTATTTTTAAATACAAAAATTATCATGTATCTTTTCAAAGGTGTATAACAAGGGATATATTTTTTTTGAGTTCTTCATAAGAATTTTCATTACTTTTCTAATCAAGTAATTCTCTTTTTTTCCCAGACATATGAAGGGTAACTGTGTGAAAAATGGTATCATATGAATGAAGAACAGACAATGTTCTGCTCATTAATTTATCATTCTTAGAATAAGGTTGCCATTGTTTTTCTTTCCTGCAGAGCTGGAAACATATGCACATTCCTTTAAAACAGGATGATGAGTTAGAATATTTTTAACTGGTCTTACACTTCCATTATTTGAATTTAAAAGATCTGAAAAACTTAAATAAAAAATTAATGCAACATATTTAACTATTTATCCCGCTTTATTAAATACATACATTTCTAGAGGTTCTCCCTTTAAATATATTGCTTTTTAAAATATCATATTCTGTTTAAATCATTATTGGATTAAAGTGTGATATTTAAGATGTACTTTGGTAGCAACAACAAAATGGAAAGCCAAATCTATGGCGGGCTGATTGTCTTCCGTTCAAACCAGATTTTATTCTGATTTCTGTGGAGTTACAGGTTTTTAACTATAATCAGAATTAATCTTCTAGTTAAAATACTACTCTTATCACTACATCTTATTAAAAATATGATCTTAAATGAGTTTATCAAAGCTTTTTTAATTTTTTCTTTGTAAACTCTTTACTGTATGCTCTATCTTCTGTTTCTGATGACAGTGATGCAGTGACTGCATTCTTGTAATCACAGAATGCAACTTAACTTTTAAGTAAAGGCTAGACAAATCTGGCTGAACATCATATTTGGAATTGGACATCTTTCTATTTGCCATTAACTGTAAGTGTATATTTATATATTTGTATGAACACATATATGCATTTATAAGTATACAAGCACCCAAGATGAACAGGAAGTAGTACAAGTGGGTGATTTGTATAAAAAGGACAGGTTATCATCTTACCTACTCAGGGATTGTGCTTCAAATGATGGTGTCTTTAGAATGAACTTCACAAATGGTATGCATTTTTGTCTTCACAAACAAGGAGGAATGAAAAACTAAACACAATGATGAAGCTGCAAGAGTCATATGATGTGGTTCACAGCTAGAATCATAAAATTTACTTCTTTGGAAGATTGGTGAAATGCACCCAGTTCCAAGGGTACTGCAAAGTTACCTGTTCTGCACAGTGACTTCTTAGAAGTTAAAGATACTAGATTAAAAAAAAACAAAGAAAAGGGAACAGAGTGGCTGTTGTTCAGACTTCTTTATTAGTTCAGTTTGTAACTCAATCTACCAAACACCATCCTACTTTTATTTTGTTAAAACTGTTTCATTCAACAAGCATGTCTTTTTTTTTGATTATTGTTTGAGAGAAATACATGTCATCCATTCAAAAAGTTTCTTCAAAATGCTTCAGACTCTTTTTGATATACTGATATTTTTCAATAAGCATTAATAATACAGCCTAATAAATATGAGCTGTAATACAAGTGAGTGAACATTCAGTGCGTAATATAAACCAAGCTAGAAATGAAAATGAAATGCTGAAAAAGAATCCATTTATTCAGTCTCTCAGAGATTCAGATTTGTAACACATAAGACAGATGAATTTTCATATATATGCATATGTTTTGTACTACATAGTTCAATTCTGGAGCCTGTTGGGATATCTAAGACAAGGGAAAATGAAATTCATACTTCAGTGATGCCCTTAAAATTCCTTTTCTGCCTAAGAAAAGAAGGTGTTTCTTGTGACTTGATCGACTGTGCAGGACATGAATTTTAACTAGATTTTGTCTTTTCCTAGTCTTCAATTTAGCAAGCAGCATAGGACATATTTTCCTTTGGAAATCAAGTTCAGAGAGATTCTCCTGGTTAGCATTGATGACAATATATATTTCATGACTTTTCATTTTTCATATTGAGATAAAAGTATTACTGAATTCTCTTTCTTGCTTTCATGGTCATTTGTTATATGCCAGCACCTTGAGCAAATCGAAAGGCCTGTGTGATGTTTGATAATCTGTGGCACATACCATATAGAAGTATCAAATGACTACATCTATCAAGACACTGCAACTAGTTCTTATTTTAATGTGAAAATCTGTATGAAACTGAGCCAAGTGTGCTGTATGATATAATTGGCTCAGTACAACCTATTCTTGTAAAAGCATTCTTTCTGATGGTAAGAAGTGAATTCCAGTGGGTGATTATTTCATCTGTGATTAGAATATATTTGAATCCTATTACAGATATAGTGCTGCAGATCTTATGGCTGGGTTGTGAGTTGAATGATACATAGTATTTTTCTTAAAGCCTTCGCTGTATGAATCAAATAGACATGTTAGAATCTTAGCAGTTCTCATTTTTAAAAAGAGAAAAATGCCATTCCTCATATATGCAGGGGAAAAAAATCTTTAGTTGCTCAAAAATAAGGCAACAAAACCCACAGTAAGTGAAGTAAATAGGAATTTTCTATTCATTATCTCATTTTGAAGATGTTTTTTGACAGTTTGGAGCTTGAATATTAAATAAACTTTGTGATATTGGGCCCCATATTTGATTATTAAGCCTTAAATCAAGGCAATCAATGCAAGTTTAAAGTAGAAATAGCAGATAAATATCAGCTACTTTCAGAAAAAAAAACAAAGAAAAAAACCACAAAAGAAAAAAAACCCCAAAATCCTGAAAAATATCTTGATGTTCAGCTAACTCAATAATCTGTTAATCTGTTTTCATTTCAACAAACAGAACATATAATAAAATTAATTACTAAAGCATATATTTACTCTTTTCTGCTATTGTAAAGTTAATGGATTGTAATCTAGATTTGAATTTTACTCAAGGGCAACACTTATCCTCCTTGAATAACATAAAAATTATATCAAGTACTGTTAAGTGAAACAGTAAACAGTTGAGTATGTTAATCTGAGGTACTTTTCAGTGCTACTCTTGAATATACAAACTATTTAATAAAATTATGTCAAACATAGCACTAGACAGCTCTTACATGGGAAATACGACAAGTATCCTCAGTCACATTCAATAGTCAAACTGTTCTACTTTAAAGAACACTGTAAATTATTCAAAAGTTCTCTTCATGAAAAAGTCCCTGCAATTGTGTGCTCATATTAGTATGACAGCTTGTGTATGAATGGATTGAGCCACAGATTTTAAATGGGATTTCTATCTCTGAAATAGTTCATCAGAATATTTGTGGTCACCTAAAATGGCACCTACCCATTGTTATAGACCTCCGTAAATGACACATATTTCTGTAATCCAGAAAAGCTCATCTAATTGTACATTTTAGTAACTACAGATGTGTTTATCCAGTATCCACAACAGGTGCTTTCCTGAAACACTTGTCCTATAGGAAAGTGTTCTTTCTCTGGGAGAAGTCTAAACGGGTTCTAACAGTTCATTCAAATATCATTCTACCATTTAACATATGCAATAGTTATTATACTGACCACAGCAGACACGTGCATTGTTTCCTAGTCTCATTTTTACATAATATGACTATATTATAATAATATAAATATTATGTGTTCATTTATACATTAAATATAATATATAACTTAATTATTTAATGGTTGCTTACATAGACAAATGACATAAAATGACAGGAATTTCCAAGTAGATGGTTAATTTTGTTTATCTGGTCTTTGGAAAATTTTAGGTCCTTCTGGAGCAGGGAGTGGATGGAGCTAGAGGTTGAAGCAGAATTTGAGTAAGCAAAGGGTCATACATTCCCCTCATAACTTCTCATCAACAGCCTGCATCTGGGTAGAGATGTACATATAAAACTGTTCCTCTTGGCTTGTCCTCTTGCTTTCCCTCTCTTTAGTCAAGCATATACACCGTCTTATCATTCTTGCTGGGAGAAAAAGAGTAGTCCTCAACCTTCAATATGAAACCACTTTTGTGGTGTAGTGGCTGAAAAAATTATGATGTTAGTCTTGTAAGAAAAACAGAAGGGGAGGATATTTTCACAGTACAGTAGTTCTTATTACTAGAGATGTGTAATAATACAAGATGACTAGTATGCTACATACTGTTTATTCAGTAAATACCATAATTATTTTATCTTTACAAGACGACATCATTATCAGGGTTGTAACAGAAAACTATACACATTTGAACAGCTGCTGAATCAGCAAATGCTTAAATCTACTTATGTTTTGCTTGTTTCAAAGGGATAATTTAAAGCTTTATTTAAAATTAAGCAGAAGTAATAATAGTACATGCATTAAAATCCATGTTTCACAAAAATGAAGTCTGGTTATACTTGCATAGGTCTTACCTTTGTTTGGAGCACTGAGACTTCAATAAAAATTAGCAACATGACCCCTCTGCCAGATGTCATGCCACTGTAGATTAATCAGTTTGGTGACTAATACTTTTTAAAACCAGAAAATTATAACTTGATAGTAGTGCAATCATTAGAAAAAAAAAAAGGAATACTATTAGACAAACCAAATCCTTCTGTCTTCCTGCCTGCCGATTTAATCTGTTGCAGCACAGTAAGAAACAACTCTGTTAAGCTTCATACTCAAATTTCAAATTACTTTCCACTATCTAGAACTACTGAAATATTACGGCATTTTAAATATGGCATATGCTAGCAGTAATATATTCAAATTATGATATGGAATTTATATTATTTCTAAAGGTTTTTTGATTTTGTGTTTTCTATTCGTGCCAAAGGCCTATATGTCTAGGTGTGACAAACAGTGAGACAAAAGACTTAAAAAATTTCATAAGAGGGAGCAGAAAGCCAGCCAATATATCAGTAATACTCTGTTTATTGTCTCTGCTAACACACTCTCTGTAGATCCCTAGGTAAGTACTAAATAGGTTTAGTAAATTTTTCTAGTTCTAAGGTGACTAGATGTTTATTTAATACTTGAAAGAAATCATAATTTCCCCTCTAAACCTCATCTTGTTATTCTTACAATGTTAAACATCATTTATCTGAACTCCCTTTGGTGGGACTTATTTACACACCTAAAATATGTTCATGTGGATAAAGTCTGCAGAAGAGGCTTTTTCATGTATTAAGTATGCAAGTATACCATTACTCATTAGTAAGATATATGATACATTGTTACTTTCAAAATACTAAGTAATGTAAATATAGATATTTTAATGAAATAAATATTTCTGTGCAGAGTAGTTTTAAAATTTCTTTGGGTAATATTTTTCAGTAAATGTAGAATAATTTTTAAAATTATCATATTCATCTATATTGAATGAATTTTTCTTAACTTTTGTAGAGATTGCCTAGGACACCATATGAAATACATCATGTGGAGGGAGGGTTCTGTAAAATCTATTTCAATATTCTTTTGGTGCCTAAGAAGGTTTTCCTAAAATTGTTTGTATACTTTTTTGCTCAGCTCTAATCAAATACTTATTGAATGAAGATTTTCTAGTGCATGTTAATAGAGTACACCTAGGCAATCAACTTTCAAAAGAGAGGCAGTATCGACATAATTATTTAGACACCAGTATAAATAAAATAAGTGTACCTATTCTTTTTTTTTTTCCCCTCGAGAAAGTAAAAATTAAGATGAAAATAAGCAAAATCATCTACTCTCTGTATCTCTGGTACATAGGTAGATTTAAGTGCCAGAAATAAAAGACACTGATATGAAGTATTATTTCCAGTGAAAATGGCTTAGTAGCTTGTAAACCAGACAAGAATTTTATTGAGAAAGTGACTAATTCCCATTTTATCTTTTCCTCTGTTACATACACTCTTGTAATTGATTTCCAATTTAGTTCAGAAAGGAAGTAATGGCATGAAGACTAAGGATACTTTTTTCTAGTTTTATATTCCTTAAATAAAGAACCTTCGCTCAAAGTGGAGTACAGGGATTAACAAAACATTTTTTTATTAAGAAAAAATCTTATCTGCTAGCTTAGTCATAGAAAATATGCAAATATATTTGCTGTCTACTTTGTACAGTTGGTCAATAAATATAGCTTGCATAATGTATACAAAAAATATGAGGACTTGCCTTTGAAAATGTGTAGGAAATGGACAGATTTTTTGAAAGGTACACAGTGCAAAATTATGAATGACTAAAAAGATACTCAGTAATTCCCACACATGTTAATAAATGCTTCATAAGTACACATATGTAATGAAACTAAATGAATCTGTGGAAGTTCATCGTTCACAGAAATCAATAACAACAAGCAGTAAAGCAGAAAGCATGCTGCTGTCCTTATTTAGAGCTCGGCATCCGGTACTTTGGTTTTGTCATATTGCTAGAATAATCTTCAGATATTCATCTTCTGGACAGTGGTGTTGAAAATTTCTCAGTATTGAATAGAGCTAATCTTATTTTATTGATCGTCGTTATCTATGTTTCCTGGCATTCAACAGAATGCAAAGGAAACAGATCTGTTTCATTTAGAATACTTGCATAAAATATCCTGTGTATCTTACACTGAAATATTGTAGATTCAGCCGCACTGAATGTATATGAATAAGATTACTGGTATTGATTTATGGTTAATATCAACTAAAACCAGGCAGTACTATATCATACTGTGTTTTAAAGATTCGTGTGGACTCGTTTCTCTTTTGTACAGACATAGCAAAATGAATTTGTATCTTGGCTGAGACTTCCAATTAGATAGTTAATTACACAGCCGAGAATGTTTTGTGCATGTGATATTGCAGTTTTCTGTGAAACAAACTGTTCGCTTTAGTTCCTGTATGACTTTTGTTTTGTCATGAATGCTTTTTCTTTATCATGCAGGATATAGTATTTTGGGGGGAAAGTAATTTATGATGAATATTAAGGGTAATTCGCTTTCACAGTGCTTTGGCAAATGAAAGTATAAAATATATATTAACCACGAATTAAGAAGTGGAGTGAATTAAAAGTGGAAAAACATTTTTAATGTTTTGGTTCATTTTTTTTTTCCATGTGCTGTTTTGCTGAACTGACAGCTCCATTAATTCCACTTTTAAACTGCTTATACTTTGGGAACACACATAATTATCACAATAAGCTCTATAGTATACTTAGGATATGAGGAAAATAGCTCAGTGTATGGTAATTTTGAAACAGTTTGGTTGCAATGAAATCTTCTTAAATCAGGTAAGTGGAAGAAGAGGTTAGATTTTAAGAAAATTGTACCTGTAAGCTGGCTGTCTCTCCTGAAGGCTGTCATTGCCATAGTCCAGGGGTTCAGAGAACAGCAGTTACCCAGCTGTCTAGTTGGGGTTTTTTTGCAGTTGCCTGGATGGATCTGCTCACTTGTCTGAGAAGTACTGTGGCATGTTCCTGGTCATCAAAAGCATCAGCATTACCTGCCAAAGGGGCAGTGTGTTTGCTGCTGTCATTTCCCGTTTTGCTGACAGGTCAGGTCTTGCAGGCAGAGCTCCCACAGAGCAGTGTCCAGGTCCTGTCCCAGTGAACATGTGGAGAATATAGACATCAAGGAAGATCTGCTCATGCCATTTGCAAAACATACTCACAGCTACAAAATCACAGCCCTTCCCTCAAGCCTTGCAAGCCTTTCTTAGCATACTCTGGTCTGCTGAGACACTGTACTTTAAGAAATATTCTTAAGTGTTGAAAACTATTGTGAATTTGTTAATTAAGTAGAAGTCTTACAGAAATCACATTATTCCTCTTCTCTGTGCTCCAGCTGATTTCTGAGTGAAGCTTAAGATGATTGTTTTGATGTAAAAATCCAGGACAGAGCTGCTCTTGATTACAAAAGCGAGCCATCTCTTTTGTATGATTTCACTACAGATCCTTTCATCCTTTTTACTTTGAAAGAAGAGGAAGCTAGCCAGTCAACTTTTTAAAATCTGAAGTAGCAAATATCATGGCTAAAAACTGTGTTAAAGATTGACAGTGCAGATCATAAAAGTTGTAATTAAATAGCCTTTGTTGTTTAATTAAGGATGACTTGCAATGTAAACAATGGACCCCAGCACTTCTACTTTTCTGTCCCATAATTCCTCAAAGTTCTTATTACCTCTGTTTGTCACTATATTAGTACATTAAAATGTGTCAGAAAACAGTTTCTGAAGCTGTTTTCTTTCAGACTAGCTGGTACTGTATGGCTTGTTCCATAAAGCTAAGCTCTCTTCCATCTCCAAAGCAGGGTGACCACATTGAAAGTGCTTACTGGGAATGTTCTTTGGTCTGTTTTACCCTCGAAATGTGAAGACACAGTTTGGACACTGCGTTTGGCCTGGGTTGAAACTGTGCCTGAGGCTGTGCTAACAACAATATGAATGCTCATGTGCTGCTATCTAGAACTATTTAGGTAATTTTAACTTAATAATATTGCTGTAACTTTTTATTCTTTTAGAGGGAGTCGGTTCTAGTTTTGCTTGGCTTGGTTTTCCATTAGAAGTTCTAATTTAGTGTAAGAAATTCTGTAGCTGTGCCTTTGATCCACAGTTAACTTGAGTGATTTCCAGCATCTGAGTATTGCTGTGCCTGGGTGGGAGTATTCTTAGAGCAGACAAGTATGTGCTGCCGGGTCCTTGTTATTTCTGCATGCTCCACCCTGTGTTACAAAAGTCACCCCACACTGTTTATGTCAAGTTTATGTATGTTTATGGATGCCAGTAAGCCGCTATAATTTTGAATATGCTAAATTCAAAGTTAAAAGTTGAGAATTGAGATGGATTTAGAGAGACATTTTAAATCTGCTTTTGTTTGCTTTTGTTATTTTGGAAGTTCAACTGCTAATTTTCCATTTGGAGAGAGAAAGAATGACAATAATTCTGTACTTTCGGATATTCATGTGAGGTAGATGCTAAGACTACAGGTTTTTAGATGAACTAGAAAAGATTGAAAAGACTTCATTGGACTCTGTAACAATAAATAGAACGAAAGCATAAATAGAGAAAAAGGAAAGTACTATCTAAAATATTTCAAATGTAAGGGGTTTACGTTTGTACATCAGTTTCCAGATTAAATGTTTTGTCCTGCCTACATATAAGCAAATATATGCAGTCCTGTCCTGCATATAAGCAAAATCATGCACATACATCCTCAGAAAAATGGGTTTACATATGCTTACTTAGTTTCCTGTGCTTTCCATCCCAAAATAGCACTTACACATTTGCTAGCAGTAGCAATTGCCAAAGGATGATAAATATCATTAACATTTTGCTACCTCACCTTAAGAAAATAAAATAATGAAAATTTATTTCAGGAAAAAATAAGCTACTTCAGTCTTTTAAGACGGTCACTTGACATTGCCAGTTTTTGCAGTTTGAATGTAATACACTAGATATCTCTAAGAGTTTTAAAATATAGGACCTAGTAATTTAAGTAATACATGAAGCCTAACAAAAAAACAAGTAGTATTAACCAGCAAACTACTTGATCGCAGATAAATCCTTTCTTTGTTGCTGAGATTATGGTATTACAAATGGCCTTGATGATAAATCAAGGTGTCTAATTCAAAAAATCACTACCATTCAGGAAAGTCAGTCTGTAAAGATGAAGTTACCTCAAAATTGTTTTGTTCTGATATATATTGAAATTATTTGTTTCTGAATCGAGTTTGTGACAAAAGTTCTTGTTAGAGAGTGTTGTACCCCTCAGTGATTATATTTAATGTTGATTAATGTTAGTAGATTATTTACAGGCAGGTTCAGGAAAATAAATTCCTTTGCTGTTATGGAATAAGCTGTTGCTTGATGGATCTAGAGTCTCTCTATGTTTCCATAATCAGAACTGTCACATATCAAGCAAAAGGACTAAGAAGCTTTCTTGCATCTTTATTCTAGGAGGGTTCTCTTCAACATTTTCCTGTGGCAAATCTGAGGACTATAAGGAAGATTATTTTTTCTGTCTTTCTCTTATATGGCTTTAGATACCTGTGATATAGTGATATTTTCCGTGCCTCATGATCATTCTTTTTCTGCTTTATCATCTATTTCTCATTTCAGGGATTTTCTAAAGGATTGTGAGAGAAGCAAATTATTAGTAAATTGAATTTACAGACAACAATTTTTTCAAAAATCAACCTAAGGGCATACTGTATGAAATTACACTTTTAGGAGTTCAGAAATTGTGAAGTGTAGAATTTCAATAGAGTACATCCCATTTGTTTTCTGTGTTAGATGCAGCCAAGCCTGAATCATTGGTCGTAAGAAGGTCAATAAAACAGCATTCATTACCTGGAGAAGTGAGGCAGGGCCATCTGTCAACTTCACCTTTTAATAAAATTTCCCAAAGGAGACACACTTCAAAAAAACAGGGAACTAGCTTATTTAGACAGTTAGAATGACCCTCACAGTAACTTTGCCTTCCTCCTCACTGGGATGTCAGTCACCACTTTGCTACTGTAAGGCTGTTTCCAGACATTTTGCAAAAGCTCATGTGATTAAATGTTTCCTGGAAATTATATCACTTGAATTTAACCAGATTCCAAAATGAGTTAGGGCATTCATGATAAAAACCTGCAGGATCAAGCCTTTGTCTAGGGAAACTAATATATTTTGTGGGATGTGAACTTCTGTTCTCTCTTCTGTGGGCCTGACCTTCAAGAAAATTGTTCATGAACAGGAAATAATTAATACATTAATTTGTCAGTTATTAATAACCAAGCAATAAGATATTGCATGCAAGAGTACTTTGCCATATCCGTTGTCTAAACTGTATTTAATCTGTCCAAAAGAGGAGAGGAAGATCAGTGATTAGAACACATGACTGAATAAAGGTAGTCTTGAGTTTTAGCCTTTCCTGTCTAAAGTTGTTATGTACAACCCTGCTTTTTTATGTGAGTTTGGTGTTAAATGAAACTATTTTTTTATTTACTTAGACATATCCCACCACTTTTGCTGCTGCATTGGCATATGATGATACCAACAGGAGTAACCATTTGATCAAGGTTAGATTACTGTGTTCTGTGAAGAAAGAAGCACATAGAGATATTGACAGATTCAGTTCCAGTATATCAATAGTATTTTTTCATTGTTTTGTTTGGTAATGATGATGATAGTACTGGTAGTATAGTATATTTACTTTGGAATTATAAGTGAGAATGTATGTTTTTGAATTTATTAACTCTTATTGATTAATTACAAAAACCTGGACAAATAACTTTTCTCTCTCTCAGTTCTGCAAAACAAAGATAAACAATGTTTAGTTAATTACAGAGATGTTCTTTAAGAATCAATGGGTTTTAAACACTTTTCAAATGTGAAATGTTGTCTCTGAGATAAATTGTATGGTTGTAGCAGCAAGCAACATGAGTTATAGGAAAAAATACTTGTTCTAATATTAGCATTTATTAAAGGTACATGTCTGTTGCACTCAGTGCATGGCAGATTTGAAACACACACTCCTATTAACAGAATCATCATATTTACAGCCGTATTTACTCATATACTTATTATAAGGAATCTTAAATATCTTCTCTGGTTTACTTACTCTCTGCTTTCTGAGACTTTTTGAAAGAAGATTTCAAGAACCTTTTAAATGTAGTTATCATTCTTACACAAAATTTTAATCTGGCTTTTAGCCTTTTGTGAAGAATATCAGTAATCTCAGTTATCTCATACAATACCATTATAGAAGTTGGCAGCATTTCCTGTACCTTTGCAGGGGCTATGTTATGTATGCTAAACTTCTTAAGCTGAGAGTGCCAACTTCTAACATTTCGTCTGCTGGTGAGCTTTTGCCCAAATCCCTCATGACAGAGAATTTGAAAACCAGAATTGTATTCTTCCCATAATCTTCCTACTGCTTTCTGAGACAAAAAGGAACCACTCTCCCTAGAACATTGTATTGCAGTTGAAGGGAAAATCATGCTTCCAGAAATCTCTCCTTTCATTATGAACTAACAACAAAATATTACAAACTGTTTTCTATGTCCAAAATCTTTTCAAGAATAATCTTTCCTTGCTTTCATACCATACTTTAGTGATATCCACAGAAGAAAACAAGGAGACATCCATAGGTTTTCCAGAAATTTGTGATTAATTCCAGAGTGGGAATGAGCTTTCTGGTAACCTCAACTTGGCACTTCTGAACATATTGCTATATATTTATTATTACTATAATATTTTATTACTGTATTATTGCTATAATAAATTACAGTATATGTAATTTAAAAGATCAAAACAAAAGATTGACTTATTCAGTATACTGACCTTAAGGAGTGTAAAATACTGACTTCCAAATTGTATTGGGAATGAATTTGACATATTAAACTACTGGTTGTGTGAATACGTCTTTTCGATATTTGAATGATTCTCTGCATAGACTGTCAAAACTACATTTTTTCTCTACATATCTTACATAGATACTGAATAATAGTAAATACTATGTGCATTACAGTTGTTCAAAGATTTTGACAAAGCTGAAGGACATGAGAGGACCCACAAGAAAACAGGAAAAAAAATGTTTAAAATTCAGCTTTTATTAATTTTTTTTTGCCACTTATATTACCTTACAAACAAGGAAGCTATTTCACCAAAGGTCTTCACAGCCTGCTTGTCAGAGATACATACTCTGAGAGGAAAGATACATGGCCACTGAAGCAGAGAGGCAGTCAGTCACCAGAGGAAGTGAATCACTGCTGTAACCTCAAATGGAATTTTCTTTAAGAACACCACAGGGACCATTTAGCAGACTGGGAGCAAACAAGGTAGTGTGGGTATGAGGGCTAGGGAAGACAAAAATGCATTAGAGAGATTTCTTTAATTTATGTCTCTTCACATCATCTTTTTTTTAAAAAAAAAGCTAATGATTCTAGTAGCTTGGGTAAAAAAAAACACCAAAAAACAAAAAAAAACCCCAACAACAAAACACCAACAAACAAACAGAACCAAATATAACGGAAACAGTCTCAACATTGTGCACAAGTCTTCACAGCCAGTGGTATTCAATGCTTTTATTATATCAGCAAAAGAAAAGTTGTGACCCAGGGTTTTTTGTCTATGTTTCTGTTGCAGTTGTTGCGTAGCAGTGATAATATCTCTTGTTCCACGCTCTTCTCCAAAGCCTTTCTGAAGGTTTCTGAACCAGGTTTTTCATACTGGGAGATTACTGCTAATTTCACTACAAGTGCTTTATGCTTTGCTGATTTAAATAATCTTTACCACAAAGTATAGTGATCACTGTTATGTAAAAGTCAGAGACAAGTCAAGAGCATTTTCCAGTTTTGGTGAGAGTATGTTTGTAAGAATTGTGGTATACTGAGGCAGTTGGTTAATAGCACATCCATTCTTTCAGGAACATCATGTAATTCTTCACTTACTTTATTTGCAATATGATTGTAGTTATTCTGATTCATACACTGTCTCATACAACTTTCAATTTTAGGTAGAGAAATACTACAAGAATTTAAAAAATAATAAATTTGGGGTGTAATGCTCAATCAAAATAGAGACTAATCATTCTTGATCAAATGAAAAAGTTTAGGGTGCTCAGCATTCCTTGAGTACCCTAAACATTACAAAATTAATTTTGAAATACATCCTCAAAATTTAAAAAGAAGAATGAAGTTCCATCATTGGAAAAAAAGATTGACACTAGCTTTTCTCATTAATAGTATGTTTGTTTTGAAAGAGGTTTCACAGATACCTGCTGATGATATCTAGAAAGGAAAGGTATAATTCAGGGCTTTTATATTCCTTTCCATGTTTGGAAGAAAAAGTATTCCGACAATCACAGGATGGCTTACCTAATAAATAAAAAGAAATCTTCAGAACTCTTCTTTTTCTGTGCATCTGATTTAATAAGGACTTAATGTATTTCTCCCTTCATCCAATCATTTAGAGTTCGATTTTAGTGTTTTTGGGAGCATATTACAATCTGTGATTTAGAGGCTGCGTGTCTGAGAACCAGGCTAGTAAATGCTAGACAGGACAAGGTACAAACTATTGAAGGAAAAGCCAACGTTTTTCATGGATAGCAGTTATGTGGTAATCTGTTCTTGGCCTCCTTCTTCTTCCTGGCTATGCAAAAACTAGTTACTGCAGCCCTGGGGCAACAGTAGCACGTTATCTGTGGCTCCAGCACTACTGATGGGAGACATTCCCATAACAGATAAATAAAATATAAACCTGCTGGAGTACAAGGGAGCTTTAACTTTTTTGTTGCTGAGGTCCATGATGAGCCTTCTGTCCCTGGAGAATTCTCTATTCCTCTGTATTCACACAGAGAAATGTATGTACTGGACTGCCCGAAGTTGCCATATTTGATTTACCTTCTTTAAGGAAGCTGCTTTTCATGGCCAAAACAAATTGGTAGTGTGCTTTAATATAAGTAAACGCTCTCAGTCTGATTCACTGCTGTATGTTTACAAAATTTGTAAACTGTAATAATGCCTAACACTTTTATAATGGCAGTCTCTGGTTTTGAGGCAGCCACTGAAGCTTTGCATGGCTATGTACTTTTCTCATACTAAGATGTTGTTTAGAAGACTTAAATTACTAGTGGATTTTAGAACAGCACAATAATCTAAATGTCTCTCATTGTCCAGAAACTATTCTAATATTATTGCAGACTGAAAACTGCTTATTGGAATGGCACCCGCCAGCTTCCTTCAGATGAAAATGTTGAGATTAGTCAATGATAATAAATAAGTTTTTCTGGTTAAATGAGTGTTGGGGAGCTAAAAAGAGAAAAGATGCATCAGAAAGCTGAGTTCACAGAAGAGGTATTAGAGAACTTACACTGCTTTTAGGAGCAGGCCATAACAATTTTTAAGGGCTTCCTCAGTAATCTACGCTCCAACATAGAGACTTTCACCTCCCAGCACTTTAATGATTTCTTTAGGGAGAGTGAAAATGCTATACTCAACATTCAGTAGAGTGCAGCTTTAGATATTGGGAGCATATCTGTAGCCAAAGTTTCTTGTAATATGTGTTCTTGAACCAATATATGAAGATATTACTAAATATGGTGTATCTGAGACAGGAACCTCTCTTGGGCTACATGAATTCGGCTTATGAGGAGTTAAACTAATCTCTGATAAAATAAGTGGGAGAGTAACTTTAGAGTAGGGTATGCTTCAGGCCACAGCTTAAATCACACACAATTTTTATTCTCACATAATTAATTTACTAACTACTTCACTTCTCGTGTGTTGCTAATCTCTTGAATTTCCTCAGTACGTTATACACTTTAAAAATTGCTTGCATACAAAGCAAAAAAGCCCAGTTCATTGTTCATCATTTTCAAGGGTATTTCAAACATAGTTACCCTAAGTCAGCTAGATTGTGTGCTTATTTTCAGGCAAAATATAACTTAAGAGGCAAGAAAAATAGAAAAGTGATTGTTAGGAAGGTCAAAGATATTGAAACTGAATGGAGAAAGTTAGCTTGGAAGCATTTTTGATGGTATTTTAATCTCTTCTGGAAAGGTAATTTATTTTATAGTGTAGAACACATTTCAAAATTAACTTATGACTTAATGTGATGGTAAACTCTACGTACAGTATATTCCAGTAATTTTGTTTAAAGAAGGCCTATTTGTTGTCATAGCGTACAGCACCTTTTCCTTTTAGAAGTCTGAGTTGTTCCTTGGTCTAATAAAGAACAGCAAGGCACAGATTCTGCTTTTACTGGCCAGAAAGGAAAATAGAGTAATTGGAAGAAGATTGATATGAAATGGAAATTGAAGGATGTCTGGGAGAGAACTTGTAGTGCAGTATAACTGTTCGCAAATAGTGGCATGTGACTGTTGACAGTGTGGGCCTGAAAGTCAGTCCAAATCTAAATTAGAGCTTTCTGTAAGCAAGGGCAAGATCTTCATTAGGTGTTTTACCTGCCTTAGAAAGAAAATTAGATACTCTGGTATTAAGCGTGATGTGTACAACTAGTCAGTGTGAAGGTACTTATGGACAACAAGCTCAATATGAGTGAACAGTGTATTGCAGCAGCAAAGGAAACCAGCAGGGTACTGGGCTGCATCAACAATGGCATCACCAGTAGAGATAAAAAAGTAATTACCTCACTCTGCTCAGCACTTGTCATGCTTCATCTGGAATACGGTGTTCAGTTTTGGTTCCCACTATACAAAAAAGATGTGGACAGGCTGGAGAGGATCCAGAGAAGGGTCAGCAAGATGGTCAAAGGACTGGAAATCCTGCCATATGAGGAAAGGCTGAGAGAATTGGGTTTGTTCAGCCTTGAGAAAAGAAGACTTAGGGGACACCTCATTACCACCTTCCAGTACTTACAGGGTGGCTACAAAACAGATGGAAACTCCCTTTTTACAAGGAGCCACATGGAAAAAAGATGAGGGGTAATGCCTGCAAATTAATCCTGGGGACATTCTAATTGGACTTGAGGAATTTTTTTCACAGTGAGAACAATCAGCCATTGGAATAATCTCCCCAGGGAAGTGGTGAATTCTTCCAACACTGAGCAATTTTAAGATTTGTCTGGATAGGGTGTTGGGCCATCTTGACTCCACAGTGCTTTTGTCTAGGTGGAACTTTTGCCAAGAAAGGTTGGACCAGATGATCCTTGAGGTCCCTTCCAACCTTGTGTTCTATGATTCTCTAATTCTATTATATGTTTTGACCCTAACTCAGTATACAGTGAACATGATTCAGTGTATTACAGAAATGAAATTCAGAGCGTTTAGGACTTGAATTAGGGATGGTTACACCAACCAGTAGAAAACACTAAAAATATATTTAGAAAAATATATTTAGTATAGCTAAAGTTCTGAATGAGGTATATATATCTATATATATCTATTTATGTATGTAGGCACAGCTACGATTACATCCTCAGAGTGATTCCTACACTTATTTGACTGCATTGTGCCTTCTTTCCTTTTCCTTCGGGACATGCTGCTGCTGTGCCCTGTGATGAATTCAAGCTTGTCTGTACACGTTAGATGTACTGTGAGAAGTGCCTCTGGGGTTTAACTTTCAGGATGTTGAACTTGTGAAACCTAGCTGGAACTAGAAGGCAGGGGAGTACATGAAAAGTTCCAGTCACTCAGAAGTGAGGCACCCTTAGATGTGCATGATATGCTCTGGAGAAAGCATGTACACCTGCACCTTCTCAAATGCTTACCTAGAATATGTGTTTTTCTGACAAATCCATTCCTACCTCCTGCTGAATTAGAACTATGAAAGATTGTATATATCTTTAATGTTTAATGACCATTTTAGTCTACTGGTGCTAGATTACAGAGAAAGTTGGATGAGGAAGAGAAACTATAAAACATAAAATAGGAGAGAAAAGGTTTAGTGTTATTCATTAGTTCAATGGAATTACAGGACTGATAAACCTAAGTCAGTGTCTTTAAAGCTACATTAATTAATTTCCATGGCTAGAACACTGTTCTAATTTTGATAAAAGATAGATCTGAGCCCTAAAAATTACAAAAAATCACTTCTAGTATTTACTTCTGAAAATATGGCAGAGTGATGATTTCTAGTAGTTGTAAAGTATGTGGAACTTCGGTATAGGTCATCAAAGAAATCTAAATGTTAAACTCTTATTTCTGAGTCAGGTATCTCAATACTTTTTGAACATCTTGGTTTAAGAATCTCTGTGCTTCATTTTGTGATGTCTAGAATGGCAATAATATTGCTTAATTAACCTCCAAGCACATGTATGTACACACACATGAGGATGTTAATATTTAAAATTGTAATGTATGATAATAACAGTAAGAGAGGTCAAAGAATACAGGTAATTAAAAAGACTAACATTTTTATACTTTTAGAGGTATAAATACAAACAGTATAGTATGATTTTGTATATGAGGAATTTTTTCTTTGAGAAATGAGACATAATTACCTGTTTAAAAATCAAATTCAATCTCACACTTGATATAATGTATAAAAAGACAAAAATATACTACACTAGTATAAATAAACAGAACATAATTTACTTTTTAGTTGAGTATGTTTTCTTCACAATTAAGCTTACTGTAATATTTTAAATATACTTCGCTGTTAATCTTTTATGCTCATAGATCTGTTACTTCAAATAAACACTTAATTTGCTGAAGAGTGGGGAAAAAGTTATAAAATACTGAACACTACACACTTCCCTGAGACAAAACAGTGAACTTTCCCAATGAGTGCACTGACTATATAATAGGCTGAATGTCATGGGAAATGTATGTTGAAACTGATTTGACAGCAATTTTTCTTTTCAGTGTGTGTGAACATCATTGAAAGCTATACTGTCAGTTTAAAAGCAGTTTATTCTAGCTTACCGTGTACTGCTCCCTAAGGAGATGAAAACTAACCTAAAATACCTGAGTTTTGACTCAAGTTTTGATTACTGTTAATTACACTGAGGCAGGTTTGGGTGGAACTAAGATTTAGACTCCTAAGTATTAAAAAAAAGTAAATAAATTGCATGTTTGAATTCCATCTTATTTTCTTTAAAGGCTAGTGTATTTTGTCTAGGAAATTCCTAACTCTCCATCTTTGGACATACACATAGTTGTAATCAATAGACCATACACTGTGACCCCTTATTTTGCTACCATGTAGTTTCTCAATTTCACTATTTTTAGAAGCTTTCAGGGTCCATCTTCTTAAAAATACCTAAACATTTTGACATTCTAAACATCATTCTTCAAGAGCTATAACACCAATTTTCATGTCAAAAATCAACCATCTGTTATCCTAATGATGTTTAAAGGTACAAATTTCATGTGATTTGATGTGATTTGATTTGACAATGCATGACAGGATGAGTATATTACTTTTCCAAACAATATGGTACTTTTTGAGGACTCTCGGTTATGTTCTTTATCTCACATGTGACTGTGGACTTGCCACTATAGCAATGATTTTGTTCTCTAATTTTACATGGTTTGTAGAAATCCATTCAAATTTTGCTACTAAAACAATGAGTGAATTACACAACACTCAACTTGATTTTTGAATGAGTTGTTTACTTAAAACGATTTGAAAAATAGTAGTTTGGAAAAAAAAAAAATTGCCCTGTAAATTCTTTCCACTTTGTGAATTGTTTTAGGTATTATTTACATATGCTAACGAAGAAACGTAAACAGGAAATTCTGCAGTTGTTTTAGTCTTTCATATAGTTGTTTTTTCTTGACCTTGAGATCTTTATAAATGATGAAATCCTTACAAATCAATGTTTAAACAAGGTAAACGCTTTCCACCAGCACTGCTGAAGTAACTTGGTAACTACTATAGTCTTCTGCACTTTTCCATTTTCATGCAGTTCAATAAATCTTTTATGCAGAAGATCACGTGAGGAGGGTAGGAATCCCAGAAGGTTATGTGACAGGGAAGATAAAACCCCTACATTCAATCTTTTAAGAGGACCCTAAACTTCATACTTCCAGCAGGGCTCCTGTCAGGATGGAGCCTTGATCCCCACACCGTTAATTTCTGTCTTCAGCACAGGTTTATTACACTGACCGGATGCATCTGTTCTCCTACAAAAATATGAATTTATATTACTTAAAGAAAAACAAACAAACACACAGTAGGGGATGTTTTTAGGGATGTTTCTCTAAAGTGTAAAGCTCCTTTCTTTTTCTCATAAATGGGAAACCTCATACACAGGGCAGCTTCTTCATTAGCAGTGCTAATCAGTAAGATGAATGAAACATCCTCTATGTTTTCGTGCTGAAACAGACAGGCAGTTGCCACTAATGAAATTTATAACAATAAAGAGATATTAAAATGAAGTTTCCTTCAATGTTTTATTGTTAAATATAATTGAGTCTAATCAGACATACATAAAACATCATACAGTCTATGAGTACACTTAAAATTAATCTCATTTTTATTTTTCCAAGACAGTTATTATCTCACACCTATTGTCTGATCAAGAACATAGTTATTATTTTTCCGACATGCTATCTTTTGAACAATTTGTTCAAAATAATAAGAACTAAATTTATCATATGATATAAAATTTTCTTGCAGAGCAGGAAAGGTTAATTAGATAGGAAAGACTGAAAAATCTGTTGGAATGTAAAACCCACACAGAGCTCTTGTCTGGTAAGCAAGACGAGTCCTGGTCTCCTGTGGTGCATGAGTAACGAGAAGACAACAATTCCACCATCACTTCATTTTAGATGGTAATTAAAGACCAATGAGACATCACAATTTGGCACTGATACAAGGTAAAACAAACCTGAAGAAGGATTCATCATCTTGTCTTCTATCTACAGTCTCTTCTAAAACCTTGGAATCTGCTGTGACATTGATTGTATGTCACCATCATAATCATAACCTTAAAAGGTTATCTAGAACCAGTCACCCTCTTTGGGTACTTCTTTATCTAAAAACTGAGAGTATAGTTCTGTAACAAACAACATTTGGTAATTTTTGTCTTTCCTACCCTATATCAGAGTCCAGTATTTTCTGCCCAGGCTCTGTTAGATATTCCAGACATAGAGGCTTCATGTTTAACACCAAAGTTATTTATCCAAAGTTACTTGACATTACATGGTATTTTGATTTTGCAGTGATGTATCAACACAGTTGAATCCAAAAGTAAGTACAGAACCTGCTAGAGACAGGTTTCAGGTATGTTACATCACATTTTCCTTCAAGAGAGGAAGACCAGGTCTTGGACGTAATCCAAGCCTCAGTGTTTGTTAAATTACTCCCTTCAATATCTCCAGCATCTCAAACTCTTTTTCTTTTATGAAACGGTCACTCAGATCGATCCCCGGTGGAAAGTTTAACCACAACCTCATCTCCAGTGCTTTGTTAGGGTTTCACCTATATTTTAATAGGAATCTGTGCAGCTATTGACATGAACCCATTATGAACAGGACTTAGCTTGGGGTTTGTTGCATTTTTAGTGAATTTGCAACTTCCTACAAGTGGGATCCTCTCCTGAAGATATTAACAGATTGACACTTTCATATCGATTATATTATTAGTCCATCCCATTGTTCTACTATCCCATTACTTTGAGGTTGGAAAATCCTTTGTAGGTTGAAGCACACCATTTGCACTTCTTTGTTCTCGGTGTAAGCCATTATAAAACTACATTTCTCAGGGCAAGTGGCAAACCATTGATTTAAACCAGCAATGCAGCTTGTTTGAGGTACGAACTCCCTCTACCTCAACTAGTCCTACTAATCTAACAATGTATTTCCAGCCTTCTGGTCTACACTTCGATGAACACTACATGATAATCTACTTGCCGAGTTTCCTGAACATAACATCAAAATCTTGTCCCTTTGTCTTTTTTGTCTTTACCTCTTGACACGGTAATCGGTAATCCATGCAGTGGCCACCTCATTAGTCCTTTGGCTAAATATTTCTGCCAAACACAGCTGCGCTCCTTGGACACACCATCTGGAGAGTGTTTCCTTTAGTATGTTTGAGTGTAGTAGAAAGGTATTGTGGATGGGTGTAACCACCTCTAAGGGCTGAAGTTCCACCCTAGACCCTGGTGCTCCATGTCCCCCATACCCATCTGCCTAGCTCAGCCAGACCTTCACGCTCTTCTGATTAACTCAGACAAAAGCATTTACACAACCAGTTCCAGTTCATCCATTCAGCAGATCCACCCAGGTGATCTGTTCATCCAGATCAAAGCCCCCTGGATGCCCTCAGCAGTGAGCAAAGTTCAGCTCCGTTCCCAGCAGCCCCGCTTTTCCCCACATCCTTCCCTCACCTTGAGGCCTCCTTACACACTAGGCATTCACCCACTAGTTACACCTTGTTTCTTTAAACCGTCTGCTAGCTTTTTCTTTTGCAAAACATGGTGAATAGGTGGTTCATACCGTTGTGGGTCATCTGCACTTTTTCCATCACAAGTTGTGCACTTAAAACCAAAAGTTTTCAGTCTTTGCCATTTGTACTGTTCCCTTTTCGTGTATCTTTTGTTTTAAAAAAAACCCCACTGAACCAGATGGTAAGTGCAATTTTACCAGGAATTCAATGTGTTTCAGTGTTTATTCATTTTCTCCCACCACACTAATACAATTTCAGTCTAATCTGAAGAACGTGTAGGCAGGGAATTTATTAAAAAGAAATAACCCCGTTTACGAGAGATATATAGTGAAGTGAAGAGAACTTGAGTCTTTAAACCCCAAATCTAGTTTACTTAAATTGTGTTGAACAATTATGGATGCATTCATGGTAACAACTTTGTGGCAGTATTCCATCAAAAATGAAAACAAAGGACCATATTTTACTATTTGCAGTAGATCAAAACTCATAATGAAATAAATAAAATATTAAAACAATAAGAGCCAATGTAATTTTTATTAGCAGAAAAGCAACCGAAAAACAGTCCAGCATATACATGGTTTACATTTCATCATTTTGTTCAGCTGGATAATCATGGTGTAGTGGTTTAACCTTGGCTAAATGCCAGGTGCCCACCAAGCTGCTCTATCACTCCCCTGCTCAGCAGGGCAGAGAGGGGAGAAAGAAAAGTAGTAAGATGGAAAAATAACCCCAAAGTCGTGGGTCAAGATAAAGGCAGTTTTAATATAGCAAAAGCAAGAACGCTTGCAGAAGCAAAGCATGGGAAAAAAATGAAAGATTATTCTCTACTTCCCATCAGCAGGCGATGTCCGGACACTTCCTGGGAAGCAGGGCTTCCAAAAGCGTAGTGGTTACCCTGGAAAACAAAACGTTGAAAAAAACAAATGCCCCCGGTTCCATCCCCTATCTTTCAGCTTCCCATTGCTGAGCAGACGTCATATGGTATGGAATATCCGTTTGGCCAGTCTGGGTCAGCTGCCCTGGCTGTGTCCCCTCCCAGGATTTTGCCCACCCCCAGCCTACTGCTGAGGGGGGGGAAGAAGGGTTGGAGACACAGCCTTGATGTGTGCCGGCACTGCTCGGCAGTAGCCAAAACCCTGGTGTGTTATCAACCCCTTGCTGCTACCAGTGCACAGCACTGTAAGGGCTGCTACGGGGAAATTAACTCCAGCTCAGCCTGACCCAGTACACATGGGTAATTATATCTCCACATTTATATTAACAAACACATTTCCTTCAAGTTGTTTCAGGTTGTCTGGCTGCTACTTCATCCTAGAAAAATGGTTTCCAGGTTTTTAACGAAACCAACAAGTTTCTTGAATTCTGTCTGCAAATGCTGGCTGCTGAGCTCTGTGATGCTAATTGCATGGCTTGGGAACTAACCCTTATTTATTACCAAATGACTCATCAACTGCTGAGACAACTTTTTTGTAATCTGAGTTTGAAACAGAATAGCTCTTTAAGGAATACTTAAATAAAAGTAATACTTTGATGACTTTAATTGCCACACCTATAAATGTCCTGATTTTGGGTAACAGGATACTGGGTTTTTATGCTGTTTCTCGATTTTTAGAGAACATTTTTAAGCAGGTGTGTATGCATTTTTATTTTTTAGATGTTTCACCAGCATAAGCATTTTTCATATTTTTATTTACATGGATTTCAGCTTTTTTATGTAAATGCACATGTGAGTAAAAAGAGTGCTCTCTTCAATAATACATAAGATAATGGTTGGATGGCAAAGTCTTAAAAAATTATACATAATTGATGCTGTCAGCATTAATGCAGCTCTTAAATAGCAGATACCCAATGAATGACATCACATTTATGAAGAATTGTGAATGCTGAATGTACACTACTGCTAATGCATGCTAACATCATATCTATTTAAAAGTTATGATTCACTGCAAATCTCTTCAAATGCAGTGCTGGTATAGATTAATGCAGAAAATGTTTCCTCAATGAAGAAAATAACTTTAAAAATTAAATTCTGTTTTTCAGTCTTAGAATTGCTATTACAATTTAGATTCATATATATTTGATTACATAAGATAAAGAACCACAATTTCCAAAGACAATTAAAACAAAACAGAGAGTTTATCACAGTTTCAGTCAGTCTCAGAGTCCTTTAGCAATCACAAATGAATGGAAACATACTCATAAATCTGTAACTCCCAGATATGATTGTATTTTTCCAATACTGTTCTTCATTAACATGACATGTTCAGTTTACGTATGCCATAAAGACATCACCTTGAAGTGTAACCATAATATTTAGAGTTAGTTAAATGAAGTTTATACATTTCATCTATACCTGAATTCATATCCTAACTTTTATGATTTTATGGTCCCATCTTCCCATTTTAATTAAATTTATTTTACTCACCGAATCACAGAATCTTAGAGGTTGGAAGGGACTTCAAAAGATCGTCTAGTCCAATCCCCCTACCAAGGCAGGACCACCTAGAGCACATCACACAGGAATGTGTCCAGTCGGGTTTTGAATGTCTCCAGAGAAGGAGACTCCACAACCTCTCTGGGCAGCCTGTTCCAGTGCTCTGTCACCCTCACGGTGAAAAAGTTTTTCCTCATGTTAACCCGGAACCTCCTATGCTCCAGCTTGGACCCGTTGCCCCTTGTCCTATCGCTTAATGACACCGACTAGAGCCTGGCTCCATCTTCCCGACACTCACCTTTAACGTATTTATAAACGTTGATGAGGTCACCCCTCAGCCTCCTCTTCTCCAAGCTAAAGAGACCCAGCTCCCTCAGCCTTTCCTCATAAGGGAGATGTTCCATTCCCTTGATCACCTTTGTGGCTCTGCGCTGCTCTGCTCTCTCGAGCAGTTCCCTGTCCTTCTTGAGCTGAGGGGCCCAGAACTGGACGCAGTACTCCAGATGCGGCCTCACCAAGACAGAATAGAGGGGGAGGAGCACCTCCCTCGACCTACTGACCACAGCCCTTCTAATACACCCCAGGATGCCATTGGCCTTCCTGGCCACCAGGGCACATTGCTGGCTCATGGTCATCCCTCCGTCCACCAGGACCCCCAGGTCCCTCTCCCCTACACTGCTCTCCAGCAGGTCAGTTCCCAACCTATACTGGCACATGGGATTCTTCTTTCGCAGATGCAAGACCCTACACTTGCCCTTGTTGAATTTGTAACAAACTCATTTGTAACAAACTGCTCTCTCTCTCACATTAAAATATTTTAACGATACCTTTAGATGCTCATTTTCTCTGGAGAAAACATTTATTTTCTCTGACCAGTTCTGCTGCCCTAGAAGTTACCTGGTCCTTTGCTTTGAAAAGGACAGCTTTGCTTCTCTACAGTCTGCCTGCTGCTCTGTGAGTTCTCTCACAGTCTTCATGTGGATACTTCCACAGATTTTGTTATCAGACTTTTGTTTTTGTTTAGGCTTTAAAAATGTTCCACACACTATTCCTTCTTCTTCCATTACCCTTTTTCAAGCTACTCTCCCAGTGAAGGTATTTGTTTTTATCACAGGCATTGTTCAATCTTTAACTACAATAAGTAAGATTAATTCAGCATTCTCTCAGATCTGGAGACTACATCTAATAGTACAGACAATAAATTGTTTTAGACATGCATAAAGGCATTGCCAAAATACAGAATTTAATTCAGTTATGTGCTTCGTATATTAATTATCAATTACCCACATTTTCTGACATACAAATTAAACCAGCAATACTTAAAAAAACTTTCCAAAAATATTTTACATGAAACTGAGAAGTTTTTAATGTGTATTTTCCACTGTCAATTATTTTATTACTGATTGTAAGAAAGTAATACTCAAGTAACATTTTTAGGTTGAAGGTGCTCCATTATGTATGTTGAATAGTCTAGGATGAATACAGAATGATGAAGAAAATATAATAGCCTGAAGCAAAGTAGTCCAGCATGTGTATCTCTTCAAACATGAATAATAAATTGCACAGGGAATACTAATATTTTTCTACATCAGCCCATTCAGGTTTAATACGTATTCTGTCTTGTTATAACAGATTAGAAATAAAGGCACTGAAAATGAATTTCAGGTGTAATTGGTTCCTCTCCCAATGAAATTGGAGAGGAATATACCTATAAAGGTAGCAGCTGAACTTGGGTCTAATAGATTTCTCTACTAGATAATAAAGTGAGACACATACTGGTCTTTCCCCAGTGGCATTCATATTCAGCTATATGAACCTTGACAAATGTTCTCAGTTTGAATCATCTGATCACCTCTTTCACTCCTTAAGAAGTGGACACAATGAAAATTACTTCCCTGAAAAATAGAATAAGATTCTATTCATCAAAACAAAATACTGATATTTGATAAAATCAAGCCATCAGGGATAGATCTGAGAATGTTAAGTGTTGTTATCCACAAATAATATATCTTTTGGATGTGATGGCATTCATTTTCAGAAATCATGTCCATCCTACTGTCACTACTAATGGTTAACAATGATGTGTAACAGCTTGTGAAAAAATATTGAAGTGATATCATTATTCAGTATGGTTAAGATAGTATTAGTTTCCTATGGAAGTAGAAGCTGCTTGTATTATCAGGACAGATAGTAATAGCATCCAGTCCTTTACCATATCAGCGTTGAGGTTGACAGTTGTTAACAGATCCTATAATTTATTCTGAGCGAATAGCATCTAACAGCTACCCAGAAGAGACATCCAATATGAACTTTTGGCTAGTGACAATGATCCAGATGTATCAAAAATGCAGCTCAGAGTTGTGCACGCTCAGGCAGGTGTGACAAACCAGCTTTTCTTTTTGTGAAAAGGTGGCGTGATTATGATAAACTCTGCCTTATGTTAGATATTAAAGCTGATCCCTCACTGTGCTAGAAAAATACCCAAGTACCATCATAGCTGGATTCTCAAGATTTTTTTTCTAATTAATACTTGTAGCACCTTCACTGCTAGTTTGCCAGACCACCTACAGAGCCATAACCCACTTTTAAAAATTACCCAACCAAACATTCAAATCCTGTTAATAGAAATAGTGTCATTCTCTGCAAAATGCTGGATGTTCTACATAGAAGCTCATTATCTTTTGCGTGGTTTTGGCATGCACTCCATTTTCCATCACCTTTTTTTTTGGTTGCCATCAGAGGTGAGCTGGGTGTTTAGCTCCTGTAGGTTTCTTCAGTGCTCTTTGATCAAGCAGGGAGGAGATACGCTACAGATTGTGTGGCAATTAACATTTTACTCTGTAGTAGTTTAACCTTGGCTAAACACCAGGCATCCACCAAGCCGCTCTATTACTCCCCTCCTCAGCAGGGCAGAGAGGGGAGAGAAAAAATAAGGTGGAAAAAAAACAACTCCAAAATCGTGGGTTTAGATAAAGGCAGTTTTAATATAGCAAAAGCAAGACCGCACATGGAAGCAAAGCAAAGAAAAAACCCAAAAGATTATTCTCTACTTCCCATCAGCAAGCGATGTCTCGCCACTTCCTGGGAAGCAGGGCTTCAAAACACGTAGCAGAGACAGTAACCTCAGCCACTTTTTTACTAGTGGAAACTGGAAAATTATGGAGGTTGACTTTTCCTAAATCTCATTTCAAATGTATCCAGAGTAGGAAACGAAAAGTTACATAGAAAATAGACATAGAGTTTTAATAGATCTAATCAAAGGAATTATTCAGATAGATGATGTGTTGTGTGAAGTTTCTGGAAGTTTTTTAATACCTGGAAATGATCTAAAGAGATTATTTCAGTAGTGTAATTCCCCAACTAATTGAAGAGACTTAGTAAGTACAATACTGAGATCTCATTTTTTTTAATGAGTATAGTGTATATAAGCTAATTAAAGTGTGTTCTCTGGGTCTTTAAGCTTATTTAGTTTTAATTGCTAGAATATTGTTTTAAAATGGAAGTGTGGGGTTTTTTTTACAATTGTCAGTAACAACAGTGTATACCAAATAGTTCAAGGAAATGTGGTTCCTAGGTAAGTACATTCTACCTTGCCTCCACATCACACTTGGAGTTAGAATTATTTTAAATAAAACTACTTAGGAAAAAAAGAGGTGGGTTGTTTTTTTTTTTCTTCATTGAACATTACCAGATAGAAACTAACTGATGCATCCTTGATGTGTATGTGCCAACATTATTAAATCTGGTGAAACAGAAGTTTGATCATCTATTCCTTCACGTGGAAAGGGAGCAGACCATCACTGGAAGGAATATGTATAAAAATTCAGACCTCCTAGCTTTGCAGCTGAGAATTACATAATTAATTTCCACTCTATTTCTGGTATGAGTAAAAATGAATTTAGTATTCTGCTTCAGATCTGTAGAATAGTTTTGTGCCAGTACTTTTGTAGTGGTTTAACCTTGGCTAAACGTCAGGTGTCCACCAAGCCGCTTGATCACTCCCCTCCTCAGCAGGGCAGAGAGGGGAGAAAGAAAAAAAGTAAGATGGAAAAACAACTCCAAAATTGTGGGTCAAGATAAAGGCAGTTTTAATATAGCAAAAGCGAGACCATGTGTGGATGTTAAGCGAGGAAAAAACAAAAGATTATTCTCTACTTCCCATTAGCAGGCGATGTCCGGACACTTCCTGGGAAACAGGGTTTCAAAACACATAGTGGTTGCCCCGGAAGACAAAACGTTGAAAAAAAAAACCGAATGCCCCCCGTTCCTCCCCCTATCTCCCAGCTTCCCATTGCTGAGCAGACGTCATATGGTATGGAATATCCCTTTGGCCAGTCTGGGTCAGCTGCCCTGGCTGTGTCCCCTCCCAGGATCTTGCCCACCCCCAGCCTACTGCTGAGGGGGTGGAAGAAGGGTTGGAGACACAGCCTTGGTGTGTGCCGGCACTGCTCGGCAGTAGCCAAAACCCTGGTGTGTTATCAACCCCTTGCTGCTACCAGTGCACAGCACTGTAAGGGCTGCTACGGGGAAATTAACTCCAGCTCAGCCTGACCCAGTACAACTTTACAAGCAGCACTTCCTGAAATCCAAGTTTATCACTACCTTACCAAGATTATTTTGAAACAGTATGTTTACATCTGTCTTCTAGTACTTTTACAGAATTTTATATCATACTCCATGATAATTATGTAAAAACCCCACTGCTCAGAAACTGGGTACTTTTTTTTCCTTCTTGCTGTGGGCTGTGTAATAACAGAGAGTGATTTCTGAGCTTGCTCTGACTTCTGAATCAACTGTCTCTACCACCACAAGCAGGCCAGGGTTAATTAATGCTGTTGCGCTGTATTGCTATTTTGCTTCTGATATGTGTGATCCAGCTTGTCCAGAACTAACTCAGATACCTCTTATTTCCTCTTCCTCTCCACATCCCACTTTTTAAGTTTTATAGGAGTGTATAAGGAAGTCCAAGGTTTACTGGTTTAGAACAAAAAATACAGAAACTGAAAATGACTGTGCATCTAGTCCTTTGAGTAGTCGCTGGGGAATGCCAACCTTACATAATCAATTTGATAAGATATAAAAGCGTAGTAATATGAACTAGAATGTGATTTTCCCTACTTCTGTGCAACTGCCCTAACCATAAGGCTCCTGTGTAATTTTTTCTCCTTTCCTTTTTTTTTATTCTATTGGGTTGTTGGGTCCTTTTTGGTTTTGACTGTGAGGTGGTTTGTTGGGGTTGTTTGTTTTTTTTTTGGTTTTTTGAATTCTCTCCTGTATGGTTATAGAGTTTCAATAAGAGTGATGGGTGCCCTGAACCCCAGAATACTCCAAAGCCTGGTGGCTAGGACTGCCTTGCTCATGAGAAATATCCACACAATGAAGAGCAAGCTGAACCATTGCAATCTGAACTTTTGTTACAGTGCAAATCAACGGAATCAAACTGTATGGGTCATCATCTGTGCAGGATCCTTCATGATCTACAAAACTGTATAACCCTCATGAAGTTTTCAATTTAAAAGATGATGAAAAGTTTCATGGTACTTTGCAAGATATTTGATGACTTTCAAAATTCTGCAGTCCAAAATACGTAGAGATTGTTAACACAGATTTTTGGTGTAAAAGTATGGGACCCAAGAGAATGAGTCTCCAGTCTTCTCTGTCTGTATAGAAAAGTTGCAGGTGACCTTCAGGAGGTTTCTCAGGCCTAGAAATGCCAAAAGATGGACACAGTGACGCAGTCCTGAGCACAGGGTCTGGAGACAGGAGGATTCAACTTTGTGCATAACATTTACACATTACTATCTCCAGGCAGCTGAATCTGCTGCCTCAGATTGCTCCATAAACCACTGGATCCCAGCTCAGATCTGTTGAATTCTGCCCATTTTCTCTGGAGCAACCTTCCTGAGATCCAGGTTCCTGGTTCAGTTTTGTACCCAGGGGAACACAAACCATTCTTATTGAGCTGACAATCCCCCAGTTAGAATTAAACTCAGGTAACCATAGATGTGTTCAGTATAACCATCTACGTGATCCTAGAATCACATTATATTCAGTAAATAGAAAAAAAATGCAGTTCATCTGACTTATTTCAGATGTTTACCTCAATTTAAGAGGAATTGTGTTGTGAAAGTAGTTCGTTCTATCCCTTGCCTTTGAGGGAGTTTAGATTAATTTACATTGTGCATAACAGCCTTTAATCAGCTGTACATGATCCTCTATTTCCATCAAACTGGTAAAACAACCCAAAGAAAATATTTACTTGGTCTGTGGGACTAGGAGCTATGTAAGGCAAGGTATACAGATGCTAATCAAAGAAGTCAAGTAAAAGTGGGTTGAATATATATTAATATTTGTATTCTAGAAAATCTGAACTATTGCAGACAGCTGTGATATGCAGTGAGCTATTAGATCCTGTACATGCTTCAGGCTCAGCAGAGAGACTTCTGCTACGCAAGTAAGAAAATGTAAATTTATATGGTGACATGGGGGTTAATACTTACATTATAAAATAGCACATTGCCTTCGATAGGATAAGTCAGGCGTGGAGACCAGGGAATGACATTACAAACCAGGGCATTATTCGATGATTAGAAGAGCAAAGCACCAAAATGCTTAAATATTGGTTGTCACAAAATTATCTAAGTAACCCCACCAATGCATTATATTAGAAGGGTCATGTCTATATGGGCAGTTTTCTGACCCCAGAGAAAAGGAGATTATAGTGGTCTATGCTAAGTTTGAGTCCATTTAATTTAGTATCAAAACTGCTTTCTTCCTTTGTTAGAGGTTTTGTTTTGGAATTTCATATTTCATTACAGATTTTAATTTCCCCTGATTTATCTAATTTGACAAAAGAGGTTAAGAGAGGTACTTACAATAACTCCTTTTTTCCCCTCTGCAATGTTTTGGAAAAAATGTTTTCTGCAAAATTGTACTCAGGAGTGAAGAGATATTAATAATTATGAATTGATTTACATAGAAATAGGCTAATTATTATGTTGGCTGCATGAAATTATTCGTTGTTTAAAATTTTAAATTCTTTTTTTTTTATTTGAATGGAATTTTTATTGCTCTATAGTGTCCCATAGCATCATCTCTAATTGGCTTTGAATTTCCTAAAACTCGGCCACAGATGTTTCTTATTACTTTAACAAGAGATAAGAGCTCTTTCTGTAATACATGTTACTTTTCAATTGATTTTAAAAAGGTTAAGGGAACTCCCTTTGGTGCTACCTATCTTCAGATAAAAGAAGAGAGAATTTAGTAAATCACATCTTGTTTTGTTCCTCTATAGAATTAGCTTCATTTTTTTCCTTCTGTCTCCAGTATTTCTGAATAATGTAATGATTTCATAATTGCTTTGTTTGCAAATCACATGGAAATTGCATGGAAAAAGCAGCAGTAGTTGTTCATCATACCTCTGAAACACAGCTTCATACAGCAAAACATAGTATGTATCCACTACATATCGACATTTGCTATATTGTGTAAAAAGAAAAGTAAAGCTTTGGGAGTATATTATCTTGTTTCCTTGGCATTTTCATTAGTATGGGATAAAAACTCCAGACACTGATGTCTGCAGTGTAGAAGTTACCCATTTAAAGGTTGTGCAGCATGTGCCTGGTAACAATGTCTGTGTCTGGAAGGAGCACACCAGTTAGTGTGGCCAGCAGGAGCAGGGAGGTGATCGTCCCCCTGTACTCGGCCCTGGTGAGGCTGCACCTCAGGTACTGTGTCCAGTTTTGGACCCCTCACCACAAGAAAGACATCGAGGCCCTGGAGCGTGTCCAGAGAAGGGCAACAAAACTGGTGAAGGGCCTGGAGCACAGGTCTTATGAGGAGCGGCTGAAGGAACTGGGACTGTTTAGTCTGGAGAAGCGGAGGTTCAGGGGAGACCTTATTGCCCTCTACAACTACCTGAAAGGAAGTTGTGGTGAACTGGAGATCGGCCTCTTCTCGCAGATAACCAGTGACAGGACAAGGGGGAATGGCTGCAAGTTGTGCTAGGGGAGATTTAGGTTGCCCTAGGCAAACCAAAATTGGTTCAGTCTTGCAGCCCACACTCCAGGTGTGGCCTCACCAGG
>VWZZ01003453.1:88880-118900 GCA_013399095.1 Psophia crepitans | reverse complement strand
TGTAGCGCTGCCCAGGGTTGTTGTGACCAAAGTGCAGGACCCGGCACTTGGCCTTGTTAAACTTCATACAGTTGGCCTCAGCCCATCGATCCAACCCGTCCAGATCTCTTTGAAGAGCCTTCCTACCCTCAAGCAGACTGACACTGCCTCCCAATTTGGTGTCATCTGCAAACTTACTGAGGGCGCACTCTATCCCCTCGTCCAGGTCATCAATAAAGATGTTGAACAGCGCTGGCCCCAAGACCGAGCCTTGGGGAACGCCACTAGTGACCGGTCACCAACTAGATTTAACACCATTCATGACAACTCTCTGGGCCTGTCCTTCCAATCAGTTTTCTATCCAGTGAAGAGTGTACCGGTCCAAGCCACGAGCTGCCAGCTTCTCTAGGAGAATGCTGTGCGATATAGTATCAAAGGCTTTGCTAAGGTCCAGGTAGATGACATCCACAACCTCTAGATGACATCCACAGGCTCTAATATGTTGCAATTACATACTGTTGCACTATAGAATCATAGAATGGTTTGGGTTGGAAGGGACCTTAAAGACCATCTAGCTCCAACCCCTCTGCCATGGGCAGGGACACCCTCCACTAGACCAGGTTACCCAAAGCCCCATCCAAAATGGCCTTGAATTCTTCCAGGGAGAGGGCATCCTCAGTTTCTCTGGGCAACTAGTATATAAAAGGTGTAAATACTCAAAACAATTGCTCATAAAATCCATATAGCAAAATTAATTTTCAGCATTCTATCAGAAAGTTTTAAAATTATAAACAAAAAGTATTCTGAGTTTGTTTTTTCCACAAATTTGCTATTTTAGTATTACTCTTAGACAAATCTGGTTTTGGTCATCTCTGACTTTTACTACAAGGTTGTTAGTGTAATGGTTTTACTTTGCTACTAGCGTGTCTCATTTCAACTATATTATCTGTGAAAAAACCTCTTTAGTATCTGACTGCAGCATAGTGATTTTGAAAATAATGAATGGTTGATCTTAAATTATTTGAGACATCTATAATTACACCTTAAAATAATTAAATGATTCTGTAAGACAGATGGCTGTAGCACAGAAACCAGCTTCACAATTGGCACTAATTAACACCCTTGTTGGAATCTCAGCACTGTCCAAAATATAAAATGGTATTAAAAGTAAATTACTCAGCCAGAGAGAGTTTGTCCAAGTCGATATATTGATAAGCGATTGTGAATGCCTTAATTGCATGTATGCTCACTCATATTTATTTTCTGAAAGGAAATAGGTGACTTCACAGTCCTGTAAAGATAAATATTTTATTTCCCAGTAAACTAAAATAAAAGTGTTTCACATTTGTGTGAAATGAGAGAATGCACTCTAGGAGCTAACAGGTCCATGCCATTATATTAAGAAATTATTGTGGTTAAAACCCCCACATTTACTGTAACAATATGTGTATATCACTTCTCCTTTATAACTATGTCTATATACAGTAATTTTGAGAAGCTAGTAAACTTAGTTTTTAAAATTAAAGAAATGTATACATATAAAAAATACCATAACATAAGGCCCCCACACAAACTAATGCCTTATGAAATGTGAATGTGAAAAACTGTGTTTAAGAACCTTATTAGCTGTCAGAAAATATCCAGAAACACTTACAATCAATTTCTTTCAGTTTAAGATGGGGATCTGTTCTGCATACTTAGCAAACACAGTGAGATGAAGGTCCACAGCAATTCTGAAAGGATAATGGCTTCAATTTGAAAACAGAATTCCTCCCACACAGACCTTGACACAACAGACCGTGATAACTCCTTAGTGATCCATGAATTACATGAATACGTAAAATTTGAAGGATTTAGGGCATAAGATCAAAATTCCCTTTTAATTAAAATACATGAAATTTAATTTTTTTTTACTATGAAATAAAATATAAAATGCTGACTCAATCAGCACAAGTAACTTCCTTAATTAAAGATAAATCTACATGCATTCCATTTTACAGCTTAGCTTAAATGCAGTTAATGAGGAAGGGGACGAAGGTATGGAGAGACAGGTTCAAAGGACTTTCAGTCTGATATGATATTGTTTCAGTACGCAACAAAAGAAAAACCTCTGAAAGACAACTCAGTTGTTTATTTCTCTTATAAGCACATCTGTTGTTTTCTTTAACTACTTGGTCTAGCTCTAATAAATGATTTGGATATTGTATTTCCTATTTTTTGTCTCCCTTCACTTGTCACCTCTCCTTGGAGTCTAACGAAACTCTGATTTAATCTTCTAGTGTAGGTGAATTTACCCATTTGCTTTTTTGCTTAATGTTTCTGATTAAAAGGGTCCATTCTTAACAATGCCTTTTCAGATTATTTTCACTTAGAAGAATATTTTTGCAATAAAAAGAGTTTGTAAGTAACTGGTTGTTCTATGAACAGTACTCAGCTGACATCTCTGGAGTGACAGTACCATGACTCGGCAGGAGAAAATCCGTAGTGTTAGCAGCAGTTCACCATCTCAATAGTTCTCTTCACCTCTTCTATAAATTAAAGGATTGAGTCTCATTTCTGGTAAATTGAGTGGCAGCTTTTAATTGTGTGGATAAGGATTTAATAAGGACTTGTTTCTTTGGGAGTGTTAGTTCCAGGTAGTATGTGAATGTACCTCATACTGGCTGTTTTTGAGAGTGCTGTTAGTATACAATAAATCTAGGACAGTGTACTTAATTTCTCAATTTTTGAAAGATAAGAAAACAACTTTGTGCAGAGCCTTTTAAACACATTAGTTGGATACTTTTGCTACCTAGTTTAGTCACCAAAACTCACATAGCTCTGAGATTAAGAGGCTTAGCTGGTTCCACGTCTTGGAGAGAGGTAGAAAGCATTTCAGAGCCCTTACCTTTGCATGCTGCCTAATCCACTGGCTCTCACTCAGTCTTTGAAGATGCCTACTTCTTCAGCTTTATTAATATAGGTTTCAGGTGTGCTAGTGCCTTACTAGCAGTATTCACAGAGGGAGTTAGCACACAATTGCTAGCAAATCTTAATTCACATAAGAACTCTTAATTTGCACAAACCTCCCAATTCAGACTGCCTTTAAGAAGCGGACCATGGTCATTAGTTCCACACTCATACACTATTGCAATACGTAGTCAAGGCATAATCTAAACTAAAAAATAGACTTTGTTCATGGAACTTTATTTGTAGTGAAAGTGGCTCTAAACTTCCCAACAAACTCATGACAGAAAAACCCTGATAGCTGCTAAATACACGGAAACTATCTGTGGCTTATGAAGTCTGAGCTGCAACTGCTGTATGCTAGAAGAGTATGAATTATGTTTTATTATGGAATTCTTGCTCCATTCCTACATTTCTCCTTAGATATCCATTATTGACCACTGTCTGATCAGGGGAGATTTAGGTTGCCCCTGTTGATATGATCCAGCACAGCTGATCTCCTGTTAACTGAGGTAGCTATGGGAGGTGTGTTGGGACAGTTGGCTGATTTGAACAGATTGGCTTGAAAAATGTTGCCTACATACTTGCTCCAATAAATGCTGCACTAAGAATCCAGTCACTTTCATACTCAAGCAGAATTTATTTTGGTGTTCCCACTAATGGTTTTACTCCTAAGCTTATGGAAAGGCAGTTTTTGTGCTTAAGGTATATCAGCATAGCAAATATAACAGAAGTGTCTATACAAGCCCTTACAATATAAAAAAAAAACCAGCAAGTAAGAAAACTTATTTTTATGCTGTTGAGCTTCTGTGGTATAGTTATTAATGATATGTTAGGAGACTTAGGTAGGTATCTTTTAGAATTATTATTTCAAATGAAATATAGAAGATAAAAATAGATTGAAAAAGGTATGTGATATGGAAAAACAGTAGATATTGGTTATTTAAAGTAAAAATCACATGGCATGGCATATAAAATAATAAATAAATCATTAGTGTACAAACCACACTTCGTATACAGCTTATTATAGCCATTTTATCATGGATTCCCTTCTATCATAAGAACATGACAAATAGCAATTTACACAGGCAACTAATTGGACACATTTTAAAGAAGAAAGGGAACATTGGGAATCATGATTAGCAAAACTTAAAATGAAGATCCATTAAGGAGACAAGTGACTTAGAAAATCAGATTAAGTCAAAATACTTTCTTTGTGTGCAGGGTTTGTCACAGCCACACCAGGGGTGTTAGATTAGGGACTCCCTAGTATTTCCTTGAAGCTGCATCAGCAATGCGTATGATCGTAACAGAGATCCGCCTAATCTGATGCAATTAGTTCTTTCTACCCAGTTCCACTGCAAATTCAAGGGCATGATTTCAACCGTAGCTGGGAACAGATCAAAAGTATTAAAGGAAGCAATGCGAGAACCTTATATTGTAATCCTTTGCCGTACATTTCACGACGTACCACAGCTCTTAAAGTCCTTAGGTTTATCAGTGATTGAATAACGATCCAAACATGCAACTGAAAGGAGGACCTGTAGCTTAGGGCTTTGTCGTCTGATCTGGAACTCTCATCCCACTGCCTCTAGCTGGGACTTGCTCATTTGTGAAGTGCCTCAGGGATCTTTGTGAGGCTCAGCCAGTAGGTGCTTCTCACCATGATGTGATTTAGCAGATGAAAGGTGTGCAGAATACAGTTTTTTCTTTAGCAGTTTCTGTGGTGATCATCTTTCCTGTGGTGTTCAATTACGTGTTTCACAGTAGCAAGTATCTCCAGTTTCTGTTTGATCTTCCTTGGAGACAGTCTGTCTGTGCATGGATTTTTTCACTGAACTAGAAAAAAGATAACATCCAACTCTGACCACTATAAATTCTTAAGCATGAACGGAATTTATTTCATGGCTCTGCAGGCTCACGGGTATGAGAAGACTTCTCAGCATTTTCACCTTGCTTGCATTCGATAAAAACATGAATACCAAAGTCTCTACGCTTTCCAGAGCTGTAAATTTTAGCACTTTAGCGGAAAGCATAAAAGACATGTTCTTCCAGATCATACGTAGGAAAAAGATGTTACAGCTGCAAGATGAAAGAATGATCAAATTAACTTCCTTTGATCTACTAATGATCAAGCTTTTATCAAAGTTTCCATCAAACATTTGTTTCTGCAGTATAAAAGAGAACAACGAACTGGTCTTATAGAAATGTGTTCCATTTGCATTAACATAGGGATAAACAAAGTTTCAGGGACCATTTATTTTAACTTGTTATTTAAATTGAAAAAAAAATTTTTGAAAAGAACCTCTTAGTATCTGAAAACATGTGAGGTCACAATATGTAGGAAAAAGAAAGACATCACAGAAAGCAGTGAGCAGCAGAAGTATTATACTGACTGCTGTGAGACAGCCCTGACTGGCAGCTGCATCCCACCCAGTTGCTCACTCACTCCACCCCAGCAGGATGGGGAAGAGAATTGGGAGGGTAAAAGTGAGACAACTCATGGGTTATGTAACAAAAAAGCTGCACAGACAAGCAAAGTAAAACAAGGAATTCATTCACTGCTTTCCATTGGCAGGCAGATGTTCAACCATCTCCAGGAAAGCAAGGCTCGTTCACCCATAACCATTACTTGGGAAACCAAATGCCATAACTCAGAACATCCCACTTCCTCCTCTTTCCCCCCTCCCCCCTCCACCTCCACCCCCACTAGCTTTTACTGCTGAGCATGACATCATATGGTATGGAATATCCCTTTCGTCAGCTGAGTTCAGCTGTCCTGGCTGTTTCCCCTCACAACTCCTTGTGCACGCCCAGCCTGCTCCCTGGTGGGGCAAATAGAAAAGGTTTTGAATCTGTACAAGCACTGCTCAGCAATAGCTAAATCATCCATGTGCTGTTTCATCACAAATCCAAACCAGTACCATTCAAGCTGCTCTGAAAAAAAATAAACCTACCCCAGTCAAAACCAATACACTGACATTCGTATTTCAGCCTGATGAATAGTCAAAACCAAGCTTCTGATGCTGATAAATATTTTTTTAATGCAAAGCAAATAATTTATTGTAAATTTATAGTTGTGAATAGGAAGATGACAGACATAAAATAGGAAGTCTTAAGATTTTACTGCCCTAGGCAAACCAAAATTGGTTCAGACTTGCAGCCCACAGGCATTAAATAATTTTGTATGTAGATTTTCTTGCCTGGAGCAGCTATCTACCTTTTAAAGTTGGTCGGTGATCAAGGGTCACAGGTGTGGCAATAGTCTTTCTCTTTGTATACTGAAGTCAGTTATTTGAGTATCACAGAAAAGAATGGAATAAAGACTCTTAAAACATACAGGAGAAGAACACATTTTATATACATATATATATATAAAAGTAGATATAGATTGCTTTTAGCAATTTGAATTGCAGTTTTCTGAATAATATTGATAATAAGCCAATTAGTATGCTGGGTTCATGTTTCTGTTAAGTGCTTCATTAAATGAGTATACTCATATACATACTAGTCAACTCAAGCAATTTTGTATTAAGACTTAGCACTTTAACAGTAAGTAAGCCGTTTAAAGAGCAAAAGCACAACAGCTTATATATTTTGGCAGTGTTTCTTCTTATTTCTTCCATGGATGTAACTAGAAATCTGACTCATTTTAACTTCAAAGCATGGCCTTCTGGTCCAGCTTGCATGATAAAATATGTCTCCAACAAAAATTACACATTCAGAAGGTTTGTTTCAGAAAAGCCTCTTGTACTCAGCCTAAAACAGTTCTCTGGAGTATTGATATTATTTAAGAATGAGTTATTCCTTATAAGAAGTATGTAGGATAATATCAACCTTAGGTAACTAAGGTAACATGCTAGAGCACAACTAGGCTGTTGTATGAGCCAAATGACTTGTCAGAGGGGCACAGTGTTTTTCTTTGCCACAGGCTACCCAGTTTACCCAGAAAAAAGAAATGCCAACCTCCTGCCCAGACTCTGAGCTCCCAAGAAGAGGTGCAGTTTACAGATCTTCACTATACTGAGACACCTAGTTTCAGCCTGGGAGACCCAGTTGTGGCCTTCCAGTACCTAAAGGGGCCTACAGGAAAGATGGAGAAGGACTGTTTACAAGGGCAGGGAGTGATAGGACAAGGGATAATGGGTTTAAACTAAAAGAGGAGAGATTCAGATTAGCTGTTAGGAAGAAATTCTTTCCTGTGAGGGTGGTGAGGCACTGGAACAGGTTGCCCAGAGAAGCTGTGGATGTCCCCTCCCCGGCAGTGTTCAAGGCCAGGTTGGATGGGGCTTTGGGCAACCTGGTCTAGTGGAGGGTGTCCCTGCCCATGGCAGCGGGTTGGAACTAGATGATCTTTAAGGTCCCTTCCAACCCAAAGTATTCTATGATTCTAAAAAAAATAATCTTTCTCAAGTTCCGTAGTAAAATATACTGTTGTTTTTAGCAATACAGCAGCTTATCTGTTCAATATGTCAACTTTTAAGTATTACCAATATGCTAGTAAATGAAACTACTTCATGGAACACTTACAATAATCTCTAGCATGTTGTTAGAAAATTTATCTGCATTGATTTGTGTTTCACTGTTAAGAATTTACAAATTTGAAGTAGCTTTTCTACACACTTGTTTTCATAAAGCTCTGATCCAAAGCATCACTATGGACCTATCATGTGACTACCCATTAAAACACCATTGTGAAAACTGTTGTTACCTCTGCTGAACACACCGTTTCCAAAAGTTGACATGCTGTACCACAATTCATACTGCTGTGTCAGTCAGAACTGTTGGGCATTTAAAGTAATGAGCATGTTTTATTGACTTCTTTCTCTGCTGTGTCCACTTAGTATTTGATAGATTTACCAGGCTATTTTGAAAATTAAATAAGGAACCTCTAATAAATGCTTCCATTTTATTTATATGTGTTTGTATGTATGGAATTTATTAAGAAAGCAACATTTTGGAGCAGGATGTCTAATTAGTTTATAAACATTTTTTCAGTGTCGCATAGTAGAGGAAATGAGCATGAATTCACTTTGGCATTACTTTGTACTTCTTCACCTCCTAATCATGTTAATAAGAGTTCTTTTTAGGAAATGCATTATTATTTCAAGCAACTCGTGGAGTATTGTTATTCTGATGTGACAGTCAATTTAGTATTAATAATAGAACTTAAGTTCTGCTGCTCTTTCTGCCCTTCTGCCTGAACCCTATGATTGGCATATTTAATGTAATCTTACACTGTGGCATGGTTGACCACTGGGAATATTTTTAGCCTCAGCCATCCAATTAACTATAACGGAGCTGGGATCAAAATCCACCACTCTCCTCATTTGGAATAAACTACAGCACTATTAGGAATATCCTCTGAAGAAAATTATTTTCTACCTTACAAAAATGGCTAGTTAACTGTCTCAAAAGTTTGCTAAATTTATCTTTTTTTTTTGCAGTAGCTTTCCTTACAAATATAGCGCATAACAGGAATCCTGTAAGTAAATGGGAACTGAAACTGCATGTATATACAGAGCAATATTTACCTGCAGAAAATGGTTCTCTTGCTTGGCCTTCTGCTGCTTCTCTGAGCAAGACTGTCATAACCGCAGCAGAGCAGAGCTGCCAAGGTGTCCTATTGAACTGAGCAGATAGAGTTAGCAGCCTTTCGGGAACATAAAACCATTGTTCAGTGTCAGAAATGGGGTATACAGTCTGAGCTGTTAATAAATGGAGTGCCTTTATAAAGATAGCTAATTTATAAAAGACTTGTGTTAATTTGGTGCTTATCTTGAGTTATTATGATTTTATGTACCATTATCCTTTTTTACATTTGTTTAAATATCTAGTATCTGTTAGCACATGGTGTTTCAGTCCTTAGGGGTACGCTTGCAAGTGGTTATTTTGTTCTCTGCTCTGTAAATCCTTTGATGTATCAGCTGAGAAAAGTTTAATGTTCTGATTTACAAATGAATGATGTGGCACGGTCACTTTCAGTTCTGCTAGGTTGTGGGAAAATACAGTATTGCTAGATGTGCCTGCAGGGAATTGTGTGAGCGGGAATGTATCCTTGGAAACAGAAGACTGACAAAATACAGTTTTCTCTGAAAGAAGATAAGAAGCTCTTGATTGAGTTCCATGAAACCAAACTCCTAAAAAAAATGGGTTTAGTGTACACAAGGATGACATACACAGCTTTAAATTCAGTGCAAATAAAGTGGTTCAATTTATCTCTGTCTATATGCAGTACCTGTATGTTCTGCTATATGTAGGCTCTACAGTATGGAAAAGCTAAGGTGTGGAGTATGGTGACTGTAATAGAAGGTTTGTTCTGGACTACAGGTCACTTGTGCTTGAGGCTTTTAATCTGGTTCGCATGAAGGATCATTAAAGCAATACTATCCCAGTTGCTGGCAGCACTAAAAATCATTTCATACAACTGTGCTTGCGGCAAAGTTCATATACGGTCTGATAAGAGGAGAAAGTGAGACTGAAGGGAATGTGAAGAGTGAAAGTGGAAAAAAATTATAAAGAGAAGAAACTACCATAGGGATAAAAGGAAAGGGAAGGAAAGGTGAAAGGCATTCAGCCCCCAAGGCTGATGAAGGAGTGTGAGACAGTATGGGAGAAGGAAGCAAAATGGAAAGGCAGGATGGGAATGCAGATATTCAAGATGAGACCCAATTTTGGAAGCAAGAAGGAACATAATTCAGTTTTTTATGGGCATGCAGTAACAGGCCAGCACCCTTTCTGAGTCTGCACAGCATACATTTGTAATTTTGTCTGTAGTAATGTATTGTTTTAATAGATCTTCATTTTATTTCAGTCTTTAAGAATGTTGCTTGTTGAGGCCATCTAACTTAGGATTTCTTAAAAAAGTTTTCTGTTACCAGTTGTAGCTTAATTTGAGTAATCTCCATGAACAGCAAAATGGTAGACTCTAACATTTTAAATAGGAATTACAATTTCTATTTTTCATCCTACAATACTTCTGTACGTATGATGACATACATCTTATTTCAATGAGATTAATTTTGTTGTCTCTCTTGTCTCTTATTCTTTTGTGTTCTCTTGTAAAAAAATCAAATGTTATTTAAATGAGTTGACCTTTTAGTAAAACATGTAACGTAAAAAACTGTATTAGGGAAATGGTTTGTTTACCATATTCTAAGGGTTATCTCCTCCACCCTCAAATATAATCATTTATTTTAGAAAGTTGAACAAAACCCCTAAACAGCTAGCTGCCAGAGAACCATTTTACTAAATTCTCAGTGATGGGCATACAGTAGGCAGTAAACATCAAGACCAGTATTTAGATCCACCAGTGTTTGAAAAGTACAGTTGAGAATAAATGTACAGCTTCAGTGTACTTATGTAACTCAGTAATTACACTTAAAGTGTTCCTCTGACTGTAAATAAATGCTAGATGCAGAATGAAGTGCTTGAACTTATTTTCCTGCATGTTGGAGAGGTGCAGAGTAAAGAGAGCAAAATAGTGGCTAAGCTGAAAATTTAGTAAAAATTGGTTTCACATGCAAAGCTGTGTGACTTCATGGAGAAAGGATTGCTCTACCTCTACTCAGCTTCTTTTCCAAGCTGAAGAAACCCACGGTGGGAAAAGTTGCAGTGCATGTGCCAGGCCGTGTGGTCCAGCGGATGGTCATCACCATCACCGAGACAGTTCTTCCCAGGGGCCAACATGCCAAGGCAGCAACAAAGCAAAGTAGTGTAGGCAGGATACCAAAGCCCACCCAACACCAGTGAGACTGTGCTTACTTCTAGATTAGATTGTGATTAAGTATCTTGCCCCCTCATGATCAAATAAATTGAAGCAGAACAGATCCCTGTCTCAGGTGGGGCTATTGGAGCAAGTCCAGAGGAGGGCCATGAAGATGATCAGAGGGCTGGAGCACCTCTCCTATGAAGACAGGCTGAGATGGTCAGCTCCAGGCTGACCTCCCTCCATAGGGAGGTCTAGGGAGACCAAATTGTGGCCTGCCAGTACCTAAAATGGACCTACAGGAAAGATGGAGATGGACTGTTTATCAGGGAGCGTAGTAACAGGGCAAGGTTTTAAACTAAAAGTGGGTAGATTTATACTAGATATCAGGGAGAAATTTTTTACTATGAGGGTGGTGAGGCACTGGAACAGGTTGCCCAGAGAAGCTGTGGAGGCCTCCCTCCCTGGAAGTGTTCAAGGCCAGGTTGGATGGGGCTTTGGGCAACCTGGTCTAGTGGAGGGTGTCCCTGCCCACGGCAGGGAGTTGAAACTAGATGATCTTCGAGGTCCCTTCCAACCCAAACCATTCTATGATTATATGATTATATCTTGATGTCAGAAACAGTCTATTCTCCCAGTGGATATACTGACAAAATTTTGGGGGAAAAAATGTATATGAGATTCCTTTGAGTTATCAAACTACTTCACAGTAGAGAAATTGAAGAGTTTAAATATGAACTTAGTTATTTAACACAATACTTACAAAAGACCTAGCCACGATGTTTTATGTAAACTTTATTTCTAACCTCAAGTGTCTCAACAGAGCAGTACGATGATCTCCACAGAGCAGTATGTCTGCTTAATTACTACTTCATTACAATCATTACTGTCTGTGAGGTGATTTATAGAACATTTCTGAGTGAAGCACTTGCATTTTGAAGGCAGTTTCATCAACTTGTAAACTAAAATTCACATATTCAAACTGAACCTACCAGAATCTTTTACTGCATGCAGCAGAATATGCTAATTATTAAACTGGCAGCATGTGAAGAAAAGGTGACTGAAATTATGGTGTACTTCCAACCCACATCTCTAAAGACTGAGCTACAGTTCTACTCCTATATCTGCATGATCTCAGCCCTGGCTAGTTCTGAATTTACGTTTCCTACAAGCTACGGTGTCAAATAACCTTGCAATGAATGTACACAGAAATACCTTCTAGTATATTTACAGAGAATTTTACTAGGACATAATGTCAGTTCAGTACTGTGTGATATTAAAAATAAAAAAAACAAAACCAAAAACTTGTACAATACCTCAATGTACTGCTGCATACAAATTATTCACCTGCAATCCAATTCCTCTTAAAAACTTACAATTCATTAAGAAATATAAAGGTCAGAAAAAATGGCTGGGATATGAGACGAATGTCAACAGTGCGTGCTGCAATGCATGAGTTTTATATACTGTATTATCTTTTTTCTGTCTGATGCCTGTCATTCTCATTAACTTGATCATAATCCAGAAAAAGTTATTCCTCTGCCTAAATCCCTGTCAGTCCCAATCTGATTCACTGAGATTTTTAAGAGTACATACACTACAGACCTGTCTGTTATGGCAGCTTGCTTTTAAAACACGGGTGAAAAAGAAAGTGTTGGTGATGCTCCACTTGCATATAATGCAGCTCACTATAGTTCAATTGTCTAAAAATTCAATATTTAGTCAAGCTAGCTGTCTACATTCTTTGTACAGCTGAACATAGAGAAAGGAAATAATCAGATCAAATTTTATGTACTTGAAACAATAATAAAAAATAAAGTAATAACACAAGAGGCAACAAATGCTTTTTTTTTTAATTGACGGTAATTTTCAACAGCAAGCAATATTTGCTACTGTGAGTGTAGTTAGAAATGATAAATCATGGAATTACTGATTCTTTTTGTGGAGTCTCTGACATATTATGAAATTGTGAGTTGACATCTTCCCTTTCTTAATATAATTAAAAATATTCAGTGATTGTAATAAAGTTCTGACAAATGGCAATTAGATGAAATTGCTGTGTGATTCCCTGGACTAATTTAGCAAGCTCTTCTTTAACAATACTTATTCAGGCATGAACTGCATGTAAATACAGGAACCGCTGTACTGCTTGCAAGGATAGAAACTTTGTAATTGCCAGTGGCCTTATCTTTCTAACATAAATCAATGGGGATGGCATGAAGACCTGACCAAAAAACCAAAATGGATGTGAATGAATCCCATGTTTTTCCTGCACTGTGATAACTGTGCTTCTTCAACAGAAGCAGCAAAAACTGCCAGCAGCTCAGTTATGAACTCAGTTTTGAGTACTATGGAAATTATTTGAATTCGGTCACACAGAGGATAGAATAAAGTTGTGTTTTCCATATCCTGTGGAGTGCACACATCATTAGCTCCTGAATATCAAAAAGAGGGAGCACAACAGCAACGGCTCTGCTATCATTTGGTTCAGGCTCCTTAGTGGTTGAATATAGAATAGTTTATGGATGCACAACTGAGTTGTGGAACCCTATCAAGGCTTGAGCTGCTGAACCTCCTGCAGGGTTAGATGCTGTGTGTTAAGCAGCATCTGCATGGAAAGTTTTCAGGGTCAAAATTAGGATGTTAGATACCCCAATTCCATGTGTTCCTTTGCTAGACACAGAGTTTTATTTCTGTTGCGTTTTTGCCGATGATTAAATACCATTTTCAAAAGTGATGTTGACACTTAAATTCCCACATCCCATTTACCTTTCTGGGGACAGCAGTAATAACAATAATAAAAGAATCAAGGACTGTCATGACAACTATAAATGCCTATATAACCACATAAAGACATATATAGCATTCTTGCTGTTTTGATTTCCATGACCAAAGTACTAAAGTTGCATTTTCTTTCACTTTTCACTTTTCCAGGATTCAGTACAAGTGAAATATAAGAGAACTTTACATTCATTTTAGCAAAAAAAAAAGATTGATGGATCATACCCAAAGCATTTTGCAGCAGATTCTCAAAATCTACTTGGTTTGTAAGATACAGCTGAATTAATTTCCAGAAAAACAATATGGCAGGAAATAATTTGTAGAACTGTACAGAAATTGATTTCTTGATGAGAATAATCCTAAAATGTAATTATCTTCCATGAACTTAATGTTTTTCCTTTTTTGTTTGTTTTGGTTGACTTGTTCGTTTGTTTGTTTAAATTTGGAAATACAGTGAATGTCAATTCCTGAGATCTGTGAGACTTGCTAATATGATTACTCAGTCACCAGCTCCAGGAGTTTTGTGATAGGGAGAAATGTAAAATTCATATATGGAAAACCATGAAAGGCATCTCAAAAGAATTAAAGTACTTGAACTTATAGACTGATTTATTTCACTATCATATCTGCTGCTGTAAAACATTTTCTTCTTTTCCAAAAGCTCATTGTAAGCCTTTCCTCATTGGGGAAAAAACAAAACAAAACAAAACAAAACCAAACCCAACCAGAAACAAAAAAACAGAAGAGGATTTTATGAGGGCAACTGCTGGAGCCTTTTGCAGAATTATTGTGCTGATCTCCTGCTCAAGTAGCAGCCCAGTGATGCCACCGTGCTGCAGCAGACGGAGAGGGGGACACTGAAGCAGAATGGTAGGGTTTGCTGCTGTTTCCAACACAAAGAGAGGTGCCAAACCTCTCTTTGGCACAGAGAATAAAGAGAAAGGAAGTGGCTGGTCCTAATCTTTTGCTGTTGACAGATGCAAGAGAGTGAGTTGGTTAACTGAGAGAAATTCAAAGAAGGAGTGTAAGGCAGTGTAAGAGAATGAAACAAGAAATCTTCAATGGAAAAGTGCTTTGGCAGAACGTTAGCTCTGATCTCATGCAGAAGCTATGATTATAGCATAAGAATAAGTAATTTACTTGAGAAGAAATGAAGACAAAATGACAGAGCCACAAAATAGGATCACTCGGTAGACAATTACTTTTTTAATGTAAACAAATTATATCCTAAATGGATTTCAGGGCTTTGCATGTTATTCTGGAATTGCAGTTCAAGAGAACTGGCGAGAATATTCTAATATATATTCAAATATGCCATTTAAAGAAACACCAGTATTGAGAGGATTGGCAAACTGTTGTTAAATGGAAGGAGAAATGGAAGTGTTGAAACAGATACTTCTCTGAAGAACTTTTCCTTATGTTCTTTGACAAAGAAAGGTCATTTTGTCTTGTCTTTGCTCACATATCCAAGTCACTTTGCACTCACACCTCTTCACAGAATTTTTCTTAGTACCTTCTTAGGTTCACATTGTTTCATCTGCGCTTCCTAATTCCTGAATTTACTTCCTGGCCTGGACTATAGCCTGCAAGTTGAAGTGACTTTTTTTCATAATTACTCTGAAAAGGAATTTAACTGCTTCCTCCACTGACATTCTAAATGAAGGGTTGCTAATCACTTACAACAAAACTTTGTCCAGTTTTCATTGTAACACTCCGTAAGACTGAAAACCATAATGTTATTCTCATAAAACACAGTAACAATCTAATTTGTTCTATTTCAGGCATTAAAATACATATTTTACATTTAGAAGGTTGATGCTGTGGAATTTCAAAACACTCCGTGAAATTGGGACTGACTGTTTCTATTTGACTGGAATTTTAAGATTAGGTTAATATCTAAATGTTCTTATGTGTTTACAGTATATAATGCAGTTTGCCTGAAAAATATAGCTAAATTAGTAGCATGCAGATAAACAGCCTTTGGACGCAGTTATAATAGGTTTCATTTACCTGGGATGCACATAAATAGATAATTCTCTTAAGTGAAAATTTTGCTGGGAACAAACTTTCATGTAATTAATTTCAATTGACTGATCTCTTAGTTTATTGATATGTTGCTTTGTTCATTCGCAAACAGAGCAAATATTTCAAGGTTGCTGATCCACTGTGATCTATGGAGTGAAAACATTTTTTTCAGTTAATTAGAAGTTCAAAGAAGATTGGATAAAATATGGGCACTTGTATAGCTTTCTATAGTTGATGAAGCTCCTGCAGAGGGACTTATGTGAGAATGAGTTATTTGTACTATTTTATTTGTTAGCTCTCTGATAGTGAAGATCACTGTCATATAATGGCTCCTTTTTGTTTAATGTAGAACCTGAACGTGTAATTTAGAGACATGCTTCCTTAAAGAACATATTTAATTACCTATAACACCAGGTAAACATTTCTAATTTATTGTTGCTTTATTTCACTTACAATTTCTAGTTTTTGGAGTAATTTCACTTGGAGAACAATAAAGAAGATGGATTCTGATATATTTTTGGTATGATTAGATTTAGCCACAGATGTATACACCAAGAGGTATTTACATTAGTAACAATAGGAATGTACAACATGAAAATACAACCATCTCTGTTCAAATGTAGCAAATATAAGCTTTTATGTCACATTTCTGTTACTTCACCTATCATATTATGATTTCTCATGGCCATTAAACCGTGTGGACATAGCTGATCTCTAATTTGGAATGCAAGAACCACTGACAGTTCCTCTTTCCCTGTGTGAGCATGAGCTCACAGTGCTGGCTACAGGCACAAATCACACCCATAGAGTAATTTAGGTAGGAAAGCATCTCTGGAGACCATATAGCTCAACCTCCACTCAAAGTAGAGGTAGTTTTGAAAAGGATTTGCTCCATAACCTTCCCATGTACTGAGGTGAGACTGACTGGCTAGTATTTCCCTCCATATTTCTTGCCCTTCTGGAAGCACTGAGTAATTTTTGCTTATTGCAGTCATTAAGAACCTCCCTCTGTCACTGTGATGTTTCAGAGTTGACAGACGTGGCCTCCCAGTGACATTGAACAGTTCCTTCAGCACACTGAGGTGCATCCCATCAGATCACACGCTTTCCATATCTCTCTCTTCCTCTACTGAGGATAATGCTTCACTCCCACAGACCTCTATTAGGCTTGGGGAACTGGAAGGCCAGAGGGCAGATCTTTCCAGTGAAAAGGAAGGCAAAAAGGCCTTTGAGTAGTTTGGTCTTTCATCATTAGATGAAAGACACATCTCTGTCCTTCATCATTAGATCCCTTGTCCCACGGAACATTGTGCCACATATTCTTCTGCCTGAATATATATGGAAGTAGAGAGGTCCTTCTTCCTGCATTTCACCTCCCTGACTTTTTCCATTTCCAGCTGTGCTATGACTTTCTTACTCCATCCCTGCATGCAGGGTAGCATTTCTATATCTGTCATGAGTAGTTTATCCCTGCCCCCACCTTCTGGGTAATTCTTTTTTTTATCATTACAACTCGGTCAGGAGGTTCATGTTTACCCTTGCTTGCCTTCTGCTATGCTTGCTCCTCTTTCTGCATGTCCGAATGAATGGCCTTTTGCATAGAGGAAGCTGACCTTGAAAATCAAGCAACTTTGCTGGGCCTTTTTACCTTCCAAGTTAATCTTCAATGGGATCCTGCCAAGCAGATCCCTGGGCAACTCAAAATCCACTCTGCTGAAATACAGGACTGTAATTCTATTATTTATAATTCTACTATTTTTCTTGCTTATTTTTCCCAGGACTTTAAACTTCATAGTTTCATAGTCACTGCGGGCCAGGCTGTCCCTGGCCTTCATGTCCTTGATCAGTTCTTCTGTTTTATGATAAGCAGGTTCAGCAGAGCATCTCCCTAGTCAGTTTGTCAATCACCTGCATCAAGAAATGGTCATCAACCCACTACAGAAGCCTCCTGGGTTGTTCACACTTAAGCTTGTTCCCTCCTTAGCAGACATCATGGTGACTGAAGTGCTCCATGAGTACCAGTCACGATCATGAAGATTCTGCTGTCTAAAGAAGGCAGTATCTGCCTCCTCTTTACCAGGTGGTTTATAGCAGGTGCCTGCCACAATGTCCCCCATGTTAGTCTGTCCTCTGTTCCAAGGCAGAGCTCTGTTTACTCGAAACACTCCTCAACAGAGAACACAACTGTTCCTCCTGACCTTTTCAGGAATATAATTATTTTACACTTTGCAGATGTATAATTATGTTAAGACAGTAAGAAGTTAGGAAGGAAAAAACCACACAACAAACAAAAGAATTTGAGCTCATTCATTTACATCATATCCAAACCTATTAAATTTGTTTCATATTTGATCTACACTGGGGAAAAGTGTGAATTACTTAGTAAACACACTAGTTTATTTCTTTTCATAACTGACCTACAGTTTTGCAGGCTAAAACCTTTACAGGATCAGAGTGTAGGAGCATACAATTGTAATTGAACAATGGCAAATTTTGACAGACAACAGTTTAATCTAAGTACAAACCGGCAGGCAGTAGTGTCATACAATACGGAAACCAATGAGGTGTTTTGATAACGTTTATGATGTTAAGCTTACTGCAGTCACCTGTGCAATTTTAAGCAAAGCCAAAAGCAGGCTATAAAGCAACAGAAGATAGAACAGGTATAGACAAGCAAAATCCAGTGCTTTTTCAGTGAAGTTCATTGGGCAGAAACATTCATTTCAGTGTAATTCACATGCTTTATTAAATTCTCAGTTCTCCTATTTTTCTTTGTGTGGGTTATTAGCATTCAGTATTGCAGTATTTAGGTGCTTACTCACATACTGAAGTTTACAAAACCCCTTTGAGTTCTCTATGCCAATAGGCAGCTACAGATGCAGATAGAATGAATACTCATTAGGAGTTAAGTGTAGCTTGTCTTGTAGTTTTAATTTTTAAAATATGCATAAAACCTGTACTTTCCTAATAAGATCTGGAAATTTTATTCCTTATAATGCTCTATGAATGTCACAGGTATTTGCTCTAGTTTCTTCAGCTGTGTATTCATGATGCTTTTGTAAGCAGTGTTTTAAGTGGATTAGTTAATTGACATATTTCATTAAGTATGGTTAAAAGAGACAATCTTGGAGTGCAAGACAACTGCATAATTTCTCAAGTTTGGATAAATAGGAAATTTATTTATAAAATTATATATTTAAAATTATTATTTACTGCCACTTATGTGTCCGGGCCAATATTAACCCACTGAGAAGTAAAAGAAACCATTTTACTCACAGGAAAAATTGGAAAAGTATGAAAATTATTCGTATTTCCTTTTACACTACATCACTCTTTTTTTCCACTACATATATTAGTCAATTGAAGAAATTAGTCAAAGTCAATTAGTCAAAAGAAAGTGAGTTGGTGAAGCAGTCTAGCTAAAACCAGATATCCAGCAAAAAATAAATAATATTTTTCCAGCTAAAAGCTAAATCAGATACACTCCTTCAGCTGGAGTGCAGCTGCCTAAATTCTCATCTTGGCACAGTGCAAAAAGTAGCACAAAAGTGAAAAGGGTGCAATCGTGAAGGTCTACCGTTTGCTTCTCCAGTTTAAATGCACAGTAAACTGCAGTATAAATCTTATTTAGGGAGACCAAAGGCCATATTAAGCAGGTTAGGAACCTAATTACATACGAATTTAAGTCTAATACAGATCAGAGTACAATAAGAATAACACTTTACCATCTCTCAAGATTGATATTTAATAGTATCTTTATTCCTGATTTCTTACAGATTATTGAAATTGTTTTATCTTCATAATAGAGGCTCTTCTTTGTTGCTGGTAGAGGGAATTTGCTGTTATGTATTAACACAGTTAATTCAGCATTCTTCTGTGTTACTGTGCCTTTCCTTTTAGATGGAATATAAACAGCATATATATGAGGTTTAATGTATCAGATTTTGTAATTTCTCAGTCAGACCTAAAACACAGACATAGCAAACCAGAGGTGCAACCTAGCAAAACTAATGTGCTCTGAGAAAAAGCAAGGGAATACTTTGTAGTTATTTTAGGAATCTCTCAAGTGCTGTATATGTAAAAACAACTGATGAGAATCAAAAGGACTGTATTTTATTATTACACAGTTGATAGTTAATGTGAGATTAATATTTTAATGTTGAGGGAAAAGTCATAAAAACTCCAATCAGAAATATTTCTTTGCAGGGGAAATAAAGGGAAATAAAGAACCAAAGACAATTATCCTAAAGAAAACACAGGTCAAGCCAACTTAAGCAGACACTTATCTATAGTTTTTTTCAGACCAAGTAGAGTTTTTAAATGAAAACTGTTTTGATCCTAATCTGTTACTGATACAAAAAGCAAGAAAACCTCTAAAACTTTGTATTAACAAAGTAGATGAAAAAACATACAAAGCATTACAAATTCCAAAGAACAATCCCCCAGAACACAGAAGTTTATTAGTGCCAGTGAAATGTGTTTTGCTTTCTAAACTATTACAATTTCAAATTTGGTTTCTGATGTGTTTAAGATAATTAAAAAAAAAGCTTGATCTTCTGCCACTTTTGAAGGTAATGACAGAACTTTTATTGTTGCCAAAACGGCAAGTTGCTTCTAACTGCTAGAGCAATAAATCACTTAAATATTTGGAGCTTGATTAAAAAATTGAGTACCATTAGCTATATCTATCTATTCATAAAGAAACTTTGAGGGTAACAGTATATCTTTAATTCTCATCACTTAATCTTCAGGGAATAATCTTTGATGCTTGGTTCAAGTCTATGCATACAGTCTTGAAAAAGTTTATATGTATAATTTCATTTATGTTCTGCTTCAGAAATGGAAGAAGTTTTTGTTTTGAATACGACAGTTAATAGGACAGAAGAGCTTTCCTTTTAATTCTTAATGTAACATTTTGTCTAAACTGGAATACTAATTAGCTGGTGGTCCAGGACAATATGCAAAAAGGACCTTTGTGTTAGTAGCAACACATGAGGGTGACTAGAACCACACGGCAGTGGTCTTGTATGTTGTCTGCAACTGTAGACTCAATTGTCTTAATCAACAGATACTGGAAACTACTTGCAGATTTGTAAAACCCAGACTAAAAAGAAGTGTACAGAATTAAACAATATTTTCCTAAATATTTTGAGTAACTGATGTGGCTTGGGAGTGTAACCTACAGGTTGCAGTTATGGCTAGTATCCCAGAATTACTTGGTATGCTGCATAGGCTCAAGAAGTAGCTATTCATATTTCTGGAAAGATCATTAGCTATGGGACAAGAGTTAAGTGATTGATATACTTTTCAGAAATTCCAGAATATTATCGTATTTTATATACATGTCTCAGTAAAGGAAAACTTTTCTCCTTTCACAGTGCGAGTTTTAGAAGACAATAGAAAAACTAAAAACGTTGGTTTCTGTCTGTAATTTCAGTGGCCAGCAGGGAAAGATTCTTACATTAATTGCAATAATTGCTTCTGGTGATGGTATCTTTTTTTTTTTTTTTAATGCTAAACTTTTAGAAAATTCTTTCTTCACTACAGAATTTGTACCCACAGCTATTTCTATCAGCTTTCACAGTTCAACAGAAAACACAATTTCCTCTGCTTTTCTCTATCTTCATATCCCAATAAGCTATATCTATATATAAAGTAGATAATTTTAGTATTCTTCCTAAAGTTTATCAGCATCTTTTTTTTTTTCCTTGTATTCAAAGTATCTATCAGCTATAGTAAGGCTGCTCTCAGGACGAGTATAACAGATGAAAACAGAGAATTACAGAGAGCAGGTTTAAAACAAACTACAGTGGAGTATAAGCCAGCTTGAAGTTAAGCGACAAGGCACACTGAGTCAAATAAACACAGATGATAAGATGGGAATATATTTTCAAAGTTTCATAGATTTTTCATAAAAATCATTAAAAAAGAAAATACTTTTATTGTTGGAAGAGATGTAATTGAAATAGATGTGTAAAAACAAATTGTAGACAACCAGCAAGAGTTCTTTAAATAAATGTGTGGAATCTGTTGAAGTGCCGTAGCTATTCTGTCTCTTTAATTTTTACACCTGATTTCTTTACACAAAAGTTATGTGGCTTACAACAGGTAAGTCTATTTCTGCCTGGCACAAATATGTGGCCAGTCTAAACACCCTGTCTACCCCAATATATGAATAAGGATCCTATCTCCAAACCTATTGGAAAATTCAATATCAAACAAAATGAGAATACATTTACCAAGTTGCAGCAATACTTTTGTAATATAAGGAAGATAAAATCAAAGCATGATAGGTGGAAATTATTGTGGAGAATGTATACTGACTAAGTGTGCCAATATGTCCTTTTATCAAGCCAACAAAATTAATGCAGCTACCTTTCAATACATCATGGAGAAGAGTAATAGTAGCCAGGGTAAGCATAATGCCTGCAGATGATCCATTTTGCAGGGGCTGCCCTGTTAGCATTCGGGTGCTGGAGCTGAGACTTCCAGACGGTTGTTTCAAAGGCTGAAATTAGTTCACTAGTCCCTGTCATTGCCTTCCTCTGCATTCCTGTCTATAGACATATTAGTTAAAGATACAGATATATAATTTGGCAATATCTTCCAGATCCATCTGAGGGAAGCAACTGCTCAGTGTTTGATAGCTCAGGGGTCAGGTTTGCGGTCCGGAAAAGATACTCAAGTGGAGGGTTTAGTCACAAGGAAACAATCCATTGCAGGTTACTTTTCTGTTGCCTTTTTATCAAAAGATTAAACACGGATATATGTTACTAATACTATGAATCCAAAGTGATTGTTCCTGATTTAAGTCAGAGATAACCTTCTTACTTCAGCTTTCCCAATAGCTGCAATGTGCTAATACTTTTTTTTTTTTTATTGAGGGCTCTCCAACAGCTGACATGTTTCCTGCTTGTTTGTGTTATAGCCCTATGTAGGAATAAGCTCTTGTTTCCAGGCAGTCATCAGTGTAGCCCCCTTGGGAAAAATTAAAATGACTGAAAAAGGGATGGGAACCAAAATTCAGATATTAATATTGGAAGTAGTAAATACCATAGCATGGCTGTAAAAAGCAGGCTACACTACGTTTTGGATCATCTGATTGTGACTAGAAGCTCTTCTGTAGGGTATACATTTGGGTGTGAATTCATGGATTACTTTTTCTGGTTTGTAAGTGATTTTAGTGTGTATAGTTATATTTATTGCATGTTAAGTGCATATGTGATACTTAAGTCTATAATTACAAACATCACATAAATTTATATTCAATTAACTTCTCTGTGGTGATCACCTCTTAGAACAGCAAGTCCTGTTTTCAGCTGCATGTTGTGTTCATGACTTCTGTTCCCCATAAATATCTCTGGTTTCCTTCTTAGTTCAAGGGAGAATTGCCTATTACTGATCTACTCCAGGAGAGCATATCTAATGCCTTCTACAAAACATACCAGTTCACATATCTCGGTCACACAGAGAAACAAATTCATCATCCAGGATGTGCCCACTCTTGCCTCTCACTAATCCGTGTGGGAAGGGAGATAGATTCACAGGTGCTGCGTTCCAACTTGGTTTAGGGCAATGACGTCAGATCAGCAGGACAGTGCCTATTACGGTGTGATTTCCTTGCACAGCTAGGTAGAAGAGGCATTTTCAGACCCTGGGTAGGCTTATACAAGTGAAGTGCTGCTTATATACCACTTTCGAGCACAAAACAATTACTAAAATGAATACATAATTACTACATGTGTTTTCTGTATAATGATATAAAGAAACACTCTATAAATGAAATACTGTTTTACTTATTTTTCTGCTCATGTGTGTCACTTCATATTTATAACATAATTGTAGCCAGCAACATGAAAAAAATAATGTTTCAGAAGCCAAATAGATGAAGAAACACTTTAAATTGCATACCCTTGAAAATAAAACGCTAATGTGCTCGCTCGCTCTCTCTCAGCGGAACCAAAACTTCACTGTGCTTTAATGGATGGTGACATCAGAGTCTTATTAGGAACGTTTCATCGAAAGATAGGCTCCATGACCTCCTGAACCTCACTTTAATCTTGTGTTAGAGTTAATAAGATGGCTGGGGAAAGCTTTTAGGATGAGTTAAGCTTATTGTCAGAGAACAGATGTGGACCTCTAACTAACCTCTGCTGCCACAATGCCAAGGTTAGGCGAGGTTTTGCTATGAGGACGCGCTGGTGCCTTGTGTGACACAGCATACAGACAGCCTTTTCTAGCGAGTGAGTTACTAATAATATTTAATTCACAGATATGGTGTTTTGCCTCTCAGGATTCTTGTTTTACATCTGTACTCAGGACAAAGCCCACTCAAATGATTCATGATTCATAACTAAGTGACCAGAAGTGACCACTGACATAAGACGCTTTGTTTCTAGTAAGACCTTAGACCTAAGAGCAGTTGATAGCTGTTCTACAACTAGAAAGTACAAAATAGTACTAGTACATTGTAAAAATAACTTCTTATGAAGACTGCTACTAGTTGTTACAATCAGTGAGTATTGTAATGGGTTGCTATGGAAGTCATTCAAGTGAAAATGATTTATACTGTTTCAAGTGCATCGTTTATTAAAACGATCATATTACTGACATTACAGTACATTGCTCCTGCTTTCATTTATTTTCTTGTAGGTAGAGACATAGACAGTAGAAAACCTTGTTTGAATTGTAGTTGCTTTTAAATATATGGTGGTGGCAGGATTATGGCATATAGGATGTGAACAGTTTGTGAAAGAAATAGAACTCACTACTTAAAAGAGTTTAAAAAAGGCAAAAGAAACTTTGAGAACAGTAGAAATGCCTTCCATTTCTCACAAGGCCCCTTGAGCCAGTATCAATTTTAGCATTTATTTTTTATTGTCATATACCAGGACTCCATTATATAAGGTCTGTACCATGACCTGAATATATATATATACACATACCTGTCTCTCTGTCAGTGTCTATCTATCTGTGCCAAAGATCTTAAACTGGAAGTCAGAAGCACCAAAGGAAAACAGGGTATTTGTTTACTGCTAGGATTAGCTAATCTGATATGTTGGAGTTATATTTTATTCTAAGTTTTTTTGTGACTTTGGATGGAATTTTTAAAGGTTTCTGTCTGGTTAAATATATCGAAAAAAACACCAGGTAGATTTTCTGAAGCCCCCTTGGAGAATTTTGAAAGCCTGCTATGTACAACTTCTCACGCTTGGATACATAAAAAACACCCCGGTTCATAAATAATGTTTCTGTGTTCGGTCTCCTAATCTGTAGGTTTAGCAACCAGGATCCCCTCCAGTTTTTTGAAGACTATGAAAGGAAGGACTAATCTGTGAATGCTGAGCCAGGGAAAAATCCTAAATCCTGGAGATACTTGATTTAAGATACACTAGAGCCCTGAGCAATACCCAACATAAAAATAAGTTAGGTAGCTTCTGGTACAGGATAGAGGTGTGTTTGGTAATAGTTCAGAAATGCTTTGTCTTCCCATTAATTCTGAAGGGAACTCCTTAGAAACTTCTTTTCTTAAAAGGAAAACTGACACAGAATCAGTTTTGTCTGTTGAGAGCAGCTTCTACCACTGCTGTTTACTGCTATCCCTGATACTACTGTTTGAAATACTCCAGAGTTACCCCCAGCACCATAGGAAAAAAGATATACTCTCCTAAGGAAACTGTGTAGTATTCAGTGACACTACACATTGTACAGACCACATTTGTTAATTGGCTGGTTTAACTATGGTAAAGCTGTGAATCTATCTGGAGGGTAGAACAACCTGCATTAGTTTGCAAAAGAATAAATACTTTGTGATGAAGAGCAGAAAGGGAAGGGAAAGACACAGTAGTAGGCACAGACTTACTACTGGAAAGAGCAGGTAGTATGACAAACAGGAAGAGCCAAGAAAAAAACTGGACAAGCCGAGATAATTCCTGGTTATGAAGAGAGGAGAGAGCATGTTTGAGAGCATGTACATGTGTTATGGTACTAGAGATTGAGCAGTTTGGCACAGGTGTTACCTGGAGTGGAAAACTGGTTGTAAGCCCAGTTTGTTGGATTGTGTGACAAGGTAAAGATAAGACCAATGTTAATAAGTTGACATTTGTGATACATACGTGCTTGATCAGGAGATGCTTTCAAACAGAGCACTAAAATTTGTTGATACTGGGTTTTGGTGCCATATTTTAATTAATCTCCATGCTTCAGGGCTTTTGCTCCTCACCTGCTGACACCAGAACATTTCCCTTCTGTGCCTTAATCTTTTTCCTGAGCTCGTTGGTTGGTTGGTTGGTTTAGTTTGGTTTGGTTTTTCTCTTATTCTCTCTGCTTGAAGCCCTGGAGACTATTGACAGCTGAAAAAGAGATATGTGGTGCTTCTAGTCTTGTTGTGAAGCCTATCAAGTGAACAGCCAGATGCTCCTGTGCTCAAGCAAGGAGAGCTAACAGTAAATGTGATAAACAGAAACTGGCAATACTGAAATTGTTTGTCGTTTCCTGCAACAGATAATCCCCTGCTCATCATCATGAGGAAATATTAGCTAAATACATGCCTTTTAGTACATTAGCTCACAAAGGGACATACCTAAACTTCTCTTCTCTCGCCCTATGGCCTACTATTTTTTTTGTCAATACTGATGTTTGATATTGGAGACTTCAACTTAATCACGTGATGTGCTCTGTGGGCTGTTCTAGATGAAATGGCCATTGCACTGTTACTCGCAGTTGCAGAGACTTAGAATCTCTCTTGAAGACCCTTCTGATTCTTTTTTTCTGCACATATACATGTTGACCTGGTTTGTTTGGTGTCACAGATTCTGTGACTGTGCTAATGGAGGATGCTGGATTTTATACATCCCTACAGGAAGACACAGAGTGTCTGAACTGTTCCTTGAGAGGCTTTCCTGACTGTTCCTGTTCCTTGAGTTCCTGACTCAAACATACAGTCCATAGTGCAATGATCTTGGGTTGAATTTATCTCCACTGAGCAGTTTCAGTTCTTAGTGATGAACTGAAATTGAATCATTATCACAAATCGTTTCTGTGGTATGTCTGAGATATGACAATTTGATTTTATCATGTGGTTCACATAGGAATTAAATTCCAGCATAAAGTTGCTGTCTTAAAATGGGAAAATTTTATTTATTTGCTAGGTCACTACTACTGTATGTGCTACTATTATGCAACAAGATTTCTCAAGTGAAAATTCCGCAGACTGAAAACTTACATTTTCTATCTAATGGGTTCTAAATTATACATAAACTGTGCAATTTTCAAAGGTGATGCAATTTCTTCTGTCACAATGTCTTGTAATTTGGAAGCTGTGTCCATTAAAGTGACAATTCTGTACAAATGGACTACAATATCCTCAGTTTCACAAACATCCACCTGTAGTGCTATCACATACCGGCTAAAATTATTTTAAATATTTCTGCCTGTCTTTATCTTGGCTAACGGTGACAACCACTGTTACAAAAGAATGGGGTCCTCTATTTAAAAAAGTATTTTATTGTGGTTATTATACAAAAAAAAAAAAGAAAAGCCAAATATGTGAACACCATTCCATTCAGTGTCATGAATTTAAGCATTGTCTGCTCTTTGTTGTTATTTTATAACTCAGTAAATTATTTACATGACTCTGTCAGCATGTTGCACCGTGGACAGGTATCACCCTCTTCCACATTGGCACAGACAGATTCAAAATTACTGCTTGCAGCTATTGGCATAACCCCCTTTTCCCCCCCCCCCATCCCCATACAAAGATACGAGACATGGGCACTTCATCTCAGATTTCAATTAAGTCTTGAAAAATAAAACAGAAGAAAAACCTATTTAAGTTTACACGGTTTAAATAGATTATCTGAATATGATGGTTTTTTCTTCTTTTTTTTTTTTCAGAGTTATTATCATGAACTCAGTAATCAACTCTTGTTAGCTGATCAATGAAAAAGTTTAGTGGTGCCTGAAGCAAGTGGAAACTAGGGGAGTGGTTCTTTTGTAGTACATGGAAAAAGGTATCTGGCCACAGACCAGTAAACACCACAGTCTCATAAATAATTGCTTTGTCCACAACCCCCCCCCTAAAATTAAGTATTTTGTTTTGCCTCAGAAAGGTATGTCTGTAACCCAACCATGGCAAGCAGCATCTGCATTCTGTGTTCCAGTGGCATCCACAAACAAAATCCAATAGTTTTGTTCTCACTTTCCCTTCTGTGTGCTCTGTGAGTAAACTGGGATTTGCAAACAACCAGGTTTTCTCAGGGATTTCTCAGATACTCTAGTGTTTGTCTTACACTGGTCCCAAATATGACACTAAATGGAGGCATTTAGAAACTGACGCCACTCCCAGTATTCAGCCCAGTGAGGAACTCTGTATATTTACAGCAAGAAGTACGATTTAAAGGATACCTTGTTCTCTCTGAATAGGACAGAATGGAGACTGGCTATGGACCTCTGCTGTGAGAATCAGCTGTGCAAAGATTTAGGATGGCAGTAATCTAGCCTCTTTATTCACACCACCTGAAGAAGGACACTTACAAGAAAAGAAAATGTATTTAAGGTCACTTTCCCCCCATGCAGATTGTATTTTAGAAACCATTGCCAATTTGAGTATATTTTTTTTCTGTGCAGTTCAGAGCATTGTGAACTCAGTTTTAGCAATCTTTGTACAAGTTGGATACACAAGAACCTGGTGAATTTTTAAAAGCATCTTGGCACTGAAACCCCTACTGGTATGTGGTGTTATGGATCTTTAAATCATATTTTAGCAAGCAAACAAGTCTGACTTTAAAATGGCATTCTATCATGCCAGTATTTTAATGAAATCTGAACCATAAGCATCAGTTCAGCAGCTAGAGGAAAAAACGATGAAAAGGAGTACCCAGTGTACACTTCTACAACAGGTTATTAATGTGGGGGTTTTTTTTTGATAATCACTCATTTCACATTACAACCTTATCAAATTTTTTTTTTAGTTTTATCTTCTTTTCATGCTGACTTTGATGCTGACACTTTGCTTTTATGTGCTTACCCATCTATTCTTGTTTGTATTTACTGCAGTTCTTCACTACTTTTATTGTTAGGCATTTGCATCTGTTATTAATAGCAGATGGGATCGAGAGGAGCATAATCACGTGATTCAGCAGCAGTCATGTCTGTTTAATCAGTAGCATCTCACACAGCATGCATTTACTGCATGATTGCACTGTCATGTTTGACACAGATGATGGATTACTACGCCAAATAAGCTTTCAATATTTGTTCATTGTATACACTACTAAATTGTACATTCCTTACATCCAGTCATTGGAAATTTCTGACCATAATTACAATTCAGCCAGTACTATCTTGGTTCTAAAACAGTAGCAATATTGATTACTTTATAGTCCATTCCTCCTAGGATGGCTGATGTATCAGTTTTAGTTTGTAATGACAATCTCCTATGAACTTAGCATTGCAAAAGAAATGGAAGCTCAAAGAAGGCATTGTCTGCTGACTGATCCATTTCTATCATACTTTTCCTTACAATAAAGATGTTCATTTGAGGATCAATGACTAGTAAAAATAACTTTGACTGATTTGTCAGACCCACCAGATTTCTATTGTATTCATCTGAGGTGTTTGTTTTGATTTTAAAAATGTCTGTCACTCTTATATTTTTTTCCTATAATATAAAAATATTATATTTCAAAGCACAATTTTATTTCTTCCATTTCAGGTGTATTTAAATACAGCAAAAAGAAATCTTGTGAACTTTAAAGGCTATGTGTATATCACCAAATAAATTGGGCCAGGGTACATCTTATGACCTTGAGGACTAGTGACATGTCATGGCTCACATGATGTACAGCTAAACTGTCTTCCCCCTAACAGGGAGGATACAGGCTGTCTGCTGGGGAGGATCTTTTGCCATCCACTGTGCTATGTCCAAGAAAAGTTCATCTATACTAGCAAATTAAAAGGTGGTATTGCCAAGGCAGTAAAGCTTGGCCACTTAGGCTGTTAAATGACTACCCTAGTCCTTGGCACAATTTTATCACAGCACTCTCCCAGACAATGCTAAAACACAGTCTGGGAAATTCCATGGGCTGGGTGTGGTGGGTTTCACCCTGGCTGAAGTCCAGGTGCCCACCACAGCTGCTTTGTCACTCCCTCTCCTTAACTAGACAGGGGAGAAAGGGTATTAGAAATGTGTCCTAGGTCAAGATAAGAATAGGGGAAGGCTGTTCATCAATTACCATCCTGGGCAAAACAGATCAGACTTAGAGAGGAATTAATCTGATTTATTACCAAGCAAAACACAGAGTAGAGCAAAAAGAAAGAAAACCAAATGTTAAACCACCTCCCCCCCACCTCCTTTCTTAACTTCACTCCCGATCTCTCCCTGCTCCCCACCAGCAGCACAGGGGGACTGGGATGGGGGTCACGATCAGTTGATCACACATTGTTTCTACTGCTTTTTCTTCCTCGGGGGGAGGACTCTTCCCCTGCTCCAGCAAGAAGTCGCTCTCCCTAGAGGCAGTCCTCCATGAACTTCTCCAACTTCAGTCATTCCCACAGGCTACAGTCCTTCACAAACTGCTCC
>VWZZ01003453.1:38237-64639 GCA_013399095.1 Psophia crepitans | reverse complement strand
AGGGAGGGAGGGAGGGAGGGTTATTTGAAGGAATATTGCCTTATTTAGTAACAAGGAGCTGCAGATATGATGACAAGCTGGCTGATAGCTGAAGACAAATCTGTACAAAAGACAAATCAACAGCAGCGTATCTGTTATTGAAGCTGATTTTTTCCAAATTTAATCTGCCAATACTTCCTTTATTGTCTCTCTTTCAGTCCCATAAGGTTTTCCCTGGGCTGTAAGTTCTTAGCCTTGAGAGCAGAAAAGTGGTACATACAAGGTGTTCCGCAGTTTGTAATTATCTAATAAAACATGACATTGGGTACTTTGCATTGAGCTTTATCTATTCAGAGTTAAAGTATCTTTCTTCTTGAGTTTATTTTGCTGAAACATAAAGCATTTTGATTATATTTAGTAAGCATAATTTCAAGTGTGTCTAGAATATTTGTATACAATATGATTACAACTTTATAACCTAAAGAAGAGCAAGATTATGCCTTATTCTATTAAAATTACTGTCCTTACCTAGTATGGGAGGTCTTAATAGTTCAAAATTTCATTTGATTTAATAGCAACAGCCATTGCAGACAGTATTGGGAGCAATAGAAATAATATCTCTTTGTGAAATCTGTCTCCAAGAGGTTTTATTCACGTGTACAGTTGTAATATGCTTTCTATTGTCTTGCTGTCATTAAGTGTAAGCTTGTTCTCTTGTCTTATTAACATAAGTCTCAATATCGGCCAGACAGACTCTTGTTTCAAGCTTTTCCAGGAAAAGCAAGTATGAGGAAAAAACAGGCTTCAGATTGCTAGATGTATAAGATACATGTATACTTGGCTAAGATATATGTACATTTTTTCATGCTTCACTGTTTTTTTAACAGCAACAAGAATATAAAAATCTTGATTGTGCAATATACTTTGTTTAACCGTTTCTCAAGATAATAGTATCTTGGTATATTCTGCCTTCCATCTTGAAATAAGTGTGCTTTTCCACATAAAATCAGAAATCAATTGACATCCTCAGTCTCTGTGAAAACCAGTTTTAAGTGTCTGAATGAAAAGAAATGTCAGACTCAAACATCTGTGTGCTGGCGGGCTGACAGGGTAGGTGTGCAAGTGGGTCTCTTAGACTAGTTATGTCAGCTAGATAAGGAAATTTTTGCATTCCTTGGTCAGATTCCCTAAGACAAAAGGAGTCTTTTTTATTTAAAATTATTTTTGTAAGTTCAGGTCAGCTTCAGACTAGCCATACTGCCTACAGACTGCATACAGTCTCCTCTCTCCATTTGACTGCATGGAAATTGCCCCAGTTTCATGTTTTGCTTACAATTTATGCACTTTCATTTTTGTCCCCACCATGCCTTCAGCTTGTTGACCTCATCTTTGCCTTCCAATGTCTTCATAGTGACTGCATTTTAATCTTCATTTCTCAGATTAAAGCTGTAAAAATCTTCCAATATCCTCTTCAAAGCTCTGCAGTCCCTTGATCATTTTAGTATCCCTGCTCTGCATTTACTTCAGATTGAATTACTCTTATTTGAACACAGGTAATCAGATTTGTATGCAAGCCTCCAGATAAAGTCTTGGCAGTTGCTTGTACTTATCTTTCTGTTTGATAAGTACCTTGTTTAACACACAGAGATACTGTCAGTTTTACCTTCATATCCTAGAGGCTTTCAAAAACAGGATTGATTTGATTTTTGTGAGCTGACTGTAGGTCTTTTGTCTAATGGGATCCTCAAAAATGATCTGGTTAAAAAAGGTATTTGCTTGGTTTTATTTGTTATCGTGCATGAGGTGGTGAGCTAGAGGTAGTCTTCCGATTACATTTTTCATGTTGACAGTTTGGAAGTTACGCTGTGGAAGGATAGTTGAAAAAATAGGATATCCTTCGTTGCCAAAAGGTCATAATGATCTTTCTCAGAATGAGAAGGGCAGATATTGCACACATTTGTGATGACTGTACTGAGAAACTGGAAGACATACTATAGAACACACACTGAACTCTTTATAGGAAGTAGAAAAGCATGATTTTGATGCTTTTAAGAATACGACAAATGACTTTAGATCTCTGGTAGCTGGCAAATTTCCATTTATAAATTTTACACATCCTCAAATGCTTTTTATAGCCTTGGCCTGGACTGTCACGCTCCACTTGTTCTCCTCCTGTTTGAAGAAGAGAGAACTAAAATCTAGAAATATTGCTCACTGATCTCAGCTCATCTAGGAAAACATGTAGTACATCTGAGGCAAGAAAGTTTTAGCTTTAACTTCAGATTGCCTTTGCACTTGAGAGTTTTCTGGCATTGTTTGTACAATATTGACTTTTATGGTCTTATAACCAACGGCAAGACATTTATTACATGCTTTATAATAAAAGTAAACACACTAAAAATAAACACCATCAATCTTTCGTTATTAATTACCTGCACAAGAAAATTAAAATATCAATCTTAATGTGGAAGATGTATTAGAGTTTTAAAGTTGCTGCATACTCCCAAATGATTTTCATAGCTGTGCCATCCAATACAATTTTGCACATCCTTAGAGACGGACAGACACAGTTGGGTAAATGCTTGTAAAACAAGAAAGCTGTAGCTTTCAAAAGTGATACGATACAAGCATTTTATCTGGAAAATATTGCAATGATTTATGAGTGCACAAATACAGAAACAAACATATAACAGGGAACAGATTTCCACTTACCCTTGGATTCTATGAAAACACAAGTTTCTACCCGCTCAGATAACAATAATAAAGATAATAGCTTTATTTCTGTAAGCCAGTAAGTGTGCGGGGTTTTTTTGCTTGGTTCATTCGGTTTTTTTTAAGAAAAAAAATGTCAAGTAGGCCCAACAAAGGCAGTCTGAATAACAAAGTTGTCAGCAGATAAATAGTGGGCCATGTTTGATGCTTCAGTATGTACATTTCTGTGCCCTGTTGATTCTTGAATGCTGCATTTGTCACCTTGAAGTGTAAATATGGCTTTTCAGGTATTCCACAAACTTGCACTCTGTATGTTTTGGTTTCTGTGAGTGAACTCTTCCTTCCCCTAGAGTAAACCAAATGAACTCCATTAATATTTTATGAAATAATTTTTAAGAAGGATGTAAATATCCAATGTCAAATAACTTGCAGACTAAACCTTTCAAGGTTTGTTTTCTGTCCATGTGGGTGTGTGTATGTGCACATGTGCCAGTGACAAAAAGTTTGGTACTGCCCTTCTAGTAGTAGATTCTGACCATGTCTTTTTGTAACTCGGGCTGAGAAAAATGGCCTCATTTCATTTCAGAGGGAATAAAAATGGAAAATCTATGCATATATGTCTCTTTTACTTTTTCTCCCCCCCCCCTTCCACTAGCTTAATAGCCAGCTTAGATCGATGTCTTGTGTGAGATTTGTATTTTGACATATCAACTGCTGGAAAAGGTTTTGGAGAAATCCTGGGTTCTGTTACTCAGAAAAAAACGAAGACTGGAGGCAATCAACTGAATCATACAATCATAGAATAGTTTGGGTTGGAAGGGACCTCAAAAATCATCTAGAATATTTCTTTTTTGACCTAATTTGCATGTATGTACATGCACATACACATATAATATATATACACTAAAATAAATAGACTAAAAATTGAGTGTTCACAGAAGTCTTTATTAAATATCATAACAAAGCTATTCTATAGAGTAAAAGTTAATTTAGTGACAGTACCAATCAAGAGTAGTTGTTGAATTATACTTCATCTGGGAGAGATTTCTTTTAACTATTATTTTTCTTATTATGTTGTTTCACCTTATGCTTATTATACAATGGGCTTTTTAAACATCAGAACCCAAACATAAAATTGTTTTATTTTTATAATTCCTATAGAATCTAGAGTCCTAGCTGTGAACAATAATCTGTATTACGTCAGATATTACCATTTTGTCTGTGCTTGCATAATCTGTGTTGCAGAAGCATATAGTCATTAAATCATAGAATGGTTTGGGTTGGAAGGGCCTTCAAGGATCGTCTAGTTCCAACTCCCTTCCATAGGCAGTGACACCCTCCACTAGATCAGGTTGCCCAAAGCATCATCCAACCTTGAATAGTTCTAGGCCTTGAACACTTCCAGGGATGGGGCCTCCACAGCTTCTCTGGGCAACCTGTTGCAGTGCCTCACCACCCTCACAGGAAAGAATTTCTTCCTAACATCTCATCTAAATCTCTCCTCTTTTAGTTTAAACCCACTACCCCTTATCCTGTCACTGCAATCCCTAATAGACAGTCCCTCACCAGATATTCTGTAGCTCCTCCTTCGGGTACTGGAAGGCCACAATTAGATCATAGAATCATAGAATCATTAAGGTTGGAAGAGACCTCAAGGATCATCCAGTCCAACCGTCCCCCCACCACCTATTACCCACTAAACCATGTCCTTCAGTACCACAGATCTCCCCAGAGCCTTCTCTTCTACAGGCTGAACAAGCCCAACTCCCTCAGCCTGTCCTCATAGGAGAGGTGCTCCAGTCCTCTGATCAGCTTTGTTGCTCTCCTCTGGACTTGCTCCAATAGCTCCATGTCTTTCTTGTACTGGGGACCCCAGAGCTGGATGCAGTACTCCAAGTGGGAAATAATCAAATTCAAGAGTAAACTTGAAGCTCTGGATCATAAAAATTCGGAAAAAAATTTATATTCAGATTAATTAGCACTAGTTGCCAGTGATTTTTAAAGGGGCTTCTTTGTCAGCAAACTTCTTGAAGATGAAAACATAGACTGATTTAAATTGGAAAGGGTCTCTAGTGTTTATTTGATTAACATCCACTCACCCCTGTCAAAGAAGGGTCAGGTTAGATGAGGTTGCATAGGGCTTTGTCCTGTCATGGTTTGAATATTTCCAAGGATAGATTTCAGAATCTTGCTGAGCAACTTATTTCAGTCCTTGGCTGCTCGGAAAAAAACCCCAAACATTCTAAGTGCTAAATACAATTTCCTTTGTTGCACCTTGCATCCATTACATCCCATCTTGTCACTGAGCACTTTTGAGAAAAGTCTTCTCACACTTTTCCATTAGCTATATGGAGGGAGGATTAAGATTCCCCCTTTCCAGAGCAGTTGTTTCTCCAGACTGAACAAGCTAAGCTCCCTCAGCTTCCCATCACAGGACAAGTGTCCTAGATCCTGACCACTGTCCTGGCCCTCCACTGAACTTGATCTAGTATGTTTATGTCCTCCTTGTACTGGAAAGCCCCAGATAGGATACAGTACTCCAGTCATGTTCTCACAAGTGGAACATAGAGGGAAAGACTAATTTCACTTGGGCTGCTGGCTGCTCTTTTACTCTTCTACAGCTTGGGGTGCAGTTGTGTATCTTTGCTGCTTGAGCACATTGCTGCCAGATCCTTTTCTGCCAAACTGCTTCCCAGCCAGCTGGTGCCACACTGTACAGTCGCATGGTGTTACACTGTCCTGGGGGCAAAACTTTACATTTGCCTTTGTTAGATTTCATTATATTTGTGTCACGATGTTTCAAAGGAGTCTTGACAGCGTGGAGAATAGCAGTTCTACCTTTCAGTATATGGACTGTTCCTCTTTTCAGTGTCATCCTGAACTCGAGGAGGGTTCATTTCATCTCCCATCGCAATATAAATTATTAAAGAATATCAACTCCATTATCGACCCTGAGAAATCACTATCAACCAACTGCCAGTTGAGATCTTTACTGGTGGTCACAACACTCTGAACCTTGCAGTCCAGCCAATTTTCCTACTACTTTACAGTCCAGATATCCATTTCATGCTCAAGTGAACCTGTTACAAGGCTACTATGGAGAGCCTTGTCAAAGGCTTTGCTGAAGTCATGGCAAACAACATCCACTGCTCTGCTCTAGTCCTTTAAACCAGTCATCTCTTCACAGAAAGCAATCAAATTGGTCAGGCATGATTCACCCTTAGTGACTCCATGTTGGCTCTTCCAGCCTACTGTTAAATTGGAGGTTAAAATCTGGAAAATATACGCAGTTTGCTGGAGACCCATCACTGTTGAAGTGCAAAAGGGGTTATTACTGGCCCCGGTACTGTTTAACATCTTCATTAATGACCTGGGCAACACAGTGCATTCTCAGCAAGTTTCCAGGTGATAACAAAACTCAGAAGAATGGCTGATATACCAGATGATTGGGCTGCCATTCAAAGGGATCTTGACAGCATGGAGAAACAGGCAAACAAAAATCTCATAGAGCTCAACAAAGAGAAATCTGAAATCTTTCACCTGGGAATGAATAACCCCAGGCACCAGTAATGGATTGTGGCTGAGCAGAAGCAGCTCTGCAGAGAAGAACCTGGGGATCCTAGCACACAACTTGTTGACCTCAGGTCAGCAATATGCCCTTGTGGCAAAGATGACCAACAGCCTTCTGGGTTGCGTTATGCAAAGTGCTGCCAGCAGGTTGTGGGAGAAAATTGTTCACTTCTACTCAGTACTGGTGAGACCATACTTGGAAAGGTTAAGGACTTGGCACATCTGAGCTGAGGAGAGACAGAGATCTGTGATTGTTCAGCCTGGAGAAAAGAAGGTTCAGGAGAATCCTACTGAGGTGTGTAAATTTCCTTCTGGGGAGGGGTAATGATGATGCAACTGGACTCTTCCCAGTGGTGGCCACTGGCAGGATGAGAGGCAATGGACATGAAGTGAAATACAGAAAATTATGTTTAAACATAGCAAAAAGATAGATCGATCTGTCTGTCTGTCTGTCTCTGTGTGTGTGTGTGTGTGTCTGTCTGTCTGTCTGTCTATCTATCTATCTATCTATCTATCTATCTATCTATCTATCAGTTTTGTGAGGTTGATCAAACACTGCAAAAGGTTGCCCAGAGAGCCTGTGGAATTTCCATCTTTGGAGATGCTCAAACTGAAACAGACATGGTCTGGGCAATCTGTTCTAGCTTCAACTCTTTTGCTTTCCAAAAAGTGTCATATGCATGAAAGCAGGTTTATAGGCCATGTTGCCTTTCAGAATAAAGAAGAATTTTGCAATGGGCAGGACTGCGCAGTTTCTGTCATGGTACTGCTCTCTAACAAAAGATCTACATGCATCTACAGGGTTCCATACTAATGTGGAAATTAGCACTGATAGATCATTTAACTATTCATCGTACATAGCTCCTGGAAATAGAAAGGACAAAATTGTTTAATAAATTGACAGTGAAATATTACATGCTTTTCAATTGATTCAATATTTGGAATTATTTAAAAAAGAAAGGTCAAAATGTACTGTAATGGAGTTTAATATAAGACATTAGAAACCTAAAAAAATCAAATATATTGATTTTGTAGTCTTTTTCTAGGTAGAAATGACAAGTATGGTTCTACAGAATTTTTTATAATTTGTTTTTCAAAGCAACTTCCATTACTTACACCTTAGAAAAAAGCATTGTATTATTTCTAGAACAGATTTATTAAAGAAAATACTTTTACGTGTGTATACATGTAAGTACCTTTCTAATTCCATCTTTTGTTCAGTACAACACTTCTAGTTTGGTAGATTGAAGGGCTATTCGGGTTTTTTTGTTTGTTTGTTTGTTTGTTTTTTGTTTTTTTTTCTTTTTTTTTTTCCCCTGAGTGCTTTTTCAAATGAAGCTGCTTTTCTGAGTTGGACCAGAGGTTTTAGTTTCAGTGCCATTCTTGCAAGCAAGTACAGCATTTTTTCCTCTCTTATTGGTTAGCATATTCTTTTTTCATAACAAGTATAGTTATTACCCTCCTCAAAAATAATTTTATTTTTCTGTGACTCTGGAAATAACACTTGTATGTGTATCTTCTATTTATGCATGAAACTGCAAAGTATGCCATTTACTGTAACCATGAGGACAGGGTATCGTGGGCTGTGCATCACACCTATTAAACATCTTGACATATACCCTGAAATTTTCTGCAACCCTGATTTTCTCCACAGAGCTTCTGAAATTCCTTCCAGTGTTGTAATTCCAAACCTGTCAACCATATCAAGGGACTCTCATTTTCTCCTAACTTATGCTTTTTTTCCTTGTGTGTGGTTTTGCCTGTGGCCACTAATATAAGAAGGTAATGTTAGGAAACACATATGGGACTGTAATAGAGGGAGTATGGAAGAACAAAAAGTAGGCAAGTTTGAGTTGGCTGAACTTAGGTGCAACCTAGAAAACTTTTCCAGCTGTTTTCAGAAGAATAGAAAAAAAGAACAAATAACGCATAACACTATTGAATAAGTGAAGGAAAAATATGTACCTTGCTCCTTCCTTTCCTCTTTCCCCTTCCTATTTTTCTTAATTTGAATTAAGCTGCTTTCTGAATTCTTGTCGTCAAGTTCTGACTACCATATGTGTCACTGGCCTACAAAAGCTGAGCAACTGATTCACAGAAGGGTGAATCTGTTATCTTGCACTGACATAAGCCATGTGAGCTTTTTGCTATTGCGACATCGAGGCGGTCTTTGCAATCTAGTTGATGATCATGACATCTGATAAAAAAAAAAATCCATTACATTCTCTTGAAATCATTATCAGATTGAGCCTCTGACTAGGACTTTCAGCAAAGGTTGGGAAATTAATTTTCATGGTTTTATAATTGATTTGAAATCTAGATGCCTTATGTAAAAATTAAAGGAGTTGGCCTGCCAGAGACCTCAAAACCTTCAGAATCTGTTAGAAAGTGTCTTTTTTTTTTTCCTTGACCTTTTAAACCAAGTTACTGAAAGACAAGGTACTATCAAAACAGGACATTACATTACCAGAAGCTGTTGTGACAGATTTGAAGTAAATATGGGAAAAATGTATAGGCATTGTTTATTGTGTGTTTAAAGACTCCTGCATTTTAATGTGATGACCATAGTAAGAAAACTTAGATGGAATAAATCAGTCATTCAGAAGGTGATTCAGTTCAGTGATAGCTACCATTTATATTTTGTTTTTCATTATCAGCCACTGTTGTCTAATTTTAGATGATTTCTCTGTTACGATAAATCTGAAAGGAGTAGACGATGAAATCTAATATATCCAACAGAATGAAGGAGAGTCTCCATAAGTGAAAGCAAAGGATTACTGTGTTTAAAATGTTGTGAATACACTTTCAAGTGGCTTGTGTTGCAATAAATATGGAGTTCAGCTTCAGAAAGAGTTTGAAAAGGCTGTACAAATAAATAGTCTGATACAAACCATGTGAGAATGGGTAATTTGTTAAATATGAGTTTATTTAACAATCTCTAATTGCTTATTCATATATCATCAAAAATGGTGCTATTTCTCCACTATGTTTTACAGTCCTCCTGTGGTGTAGCCTTTTGCCGCTATTAGTGGCAATTAATGTTATGTCTCAGCATATAGATTATGAAGCTTTGAATATTTTTCTAAAAAATAAATATTTAATGTGCACAGTTAGTTTAAATGGTGAGTTGAAACATTTGGCACGTTACCTAATTAATAAATTACATTATGGATTTTGATAATGTCAATGTGCAAAACAGTTATACTGTCTAGGAAGATACAGGTAGTGTATGAGGAAGGGCTATCTTTTACCTTTACTACTGCATAGTGCTCCAGATTGATCTATGGTAGGAAGTGAAGTCCACACATGTTCTTATGCCTGTTGTAGTGGTTAAGATAGACTCCTGAGGAGGAAATCTTAGGAAATGGATCTTCTTGGCTATCCAACTGCACATATTTTTGCTTTCAAAATACTAAGACTAACCAGATTCTTTTCTAAACACTCTTTTTCTTTTTTTTTTTTTTTTTTTTTTTAAAACATGGGGAGGACAAGACTGAATAAAAATAAGATAAAGCATGCTGTCTGAGAATACCCTAATAAGTTAGGTAAATATAAAAAATCCATTACCTTCAGTGCTTCTGTGTAGTATAGGCTATAATTGTTCTCAGTACACAGTGAACATCAAATTATTTAATGAATTGAGCATCTTGATAATGACAGATGATGTGACACTGGTGATTCTACTAGCTTCCTCCAAGAAGTGACTACAGATTCTCAATCCTGTTGATAGTAGACCTCAGTTACATTACAGAAAAATATGGATCTTTCACTGAAAACTAGGCAATGAAGTTAAAGCTTGATGGACATATATAACCTTTCCATATGATAGCTTTGATTAGCTAGAATTCTCATAACCCAAAGATGAAACTATTTTGGTGACTGTTATGAACCTTCAAAGGATAATTCATCTTAGGTCCAGACTAGAAGCAGTAAAGTCTGTGCAGATGAAATTGTCCAACTACCTTAATATACTTCAATGAAAGTTTCAGAAAAGCACGTAAATAATGTAGTTGAATGTTTGATCCTGACAAGTGGTGAAATCCTGTGAACTATTACATGTATTATTGAACATGACTGTCATTCTCAGATCACTTATACTGGTTTTTAGGAGGTGGTGGTAAAATGTATGCCAGTTTCAGAATGCCGAATTCCATTTTTTCTGGGGTTCTCGACAGACATAGTAGTAAGAAGAGACAGAAAAACATCATACTGTAGGAGACCTTTTCTACACAGATAGAAGACTAGTTTGCTGCAATACAATTTCAACAGTTAGTCAATGCCAGTTGTCATATATATGGCAGACGTAGATTTTCTGTGATGTATTTTCCTTGGGTATGCAGTTTATCAGAATTCATAACAGCTTTGAATAATGCATTTTTTTCTGGATATCACACCCACTCATAAAAATAAATGCTGAGTTTTGAGTTGTAGAAATATTGCTGCATACACCAGATCTTATGATGAAACTACTTCATGTTACAGTGTTTTGTAAAAATGTTTTGATTTGAAAATAACAGAAAGAGAGATTGTTGTTTCAAGTGCAGGTATTCTCCTGTGTCAAAACATGTCACAAATTTTTATTTGTTTGACTTGGTTGCAAAATTAACTGCATTAACCTACCATGACTAAATCAGCAAAAAGGGGAAAATTTGCAGAGACAGGTAGCATTTTTAATAGTGTTATAAAACATATAATACTATATAGTAATATATGCTGTAGCATATAATGGATCATTGTTGCCAACTTGTTGGAGTGTAAATTAGTACCTTTATTTTATTCCAATTATTCCAATGTCTTATAGTCACTTTATTTAGTTTATTTCACATGTATTCATTCTCATATATGTGAATCTCTTTCCAACGTGAACGAGCACATCCAAATACTCTATTCTATTAAGGATGCTGAAACAGCACCAAAAAAAAAAAAAAGCCAGGTAGCATATTGTTTGCTTTTACCTTTGGTAGCTACTCACACAGCAACCTTAAGTAGTTCCTGTAATGCACCAAAATCTTAGCTCTCTGGTCTGCAACATTGGTAGACCATTCATCTCACTCATGATTCATTAGAATGTTAGTTGGCTTTTGTTATTGTGTTAATACTTATAGAAGATTTTGTGATTTTATTCATAAAAGGATGTTATAATACAAGTGTTCTCTCTTTTAACTTTTTTTACCTTTTTTTTTTTCTTTTCTATATTTTCCTGTATAATTTGGGTTGTAACATAAGTGTAATTATGATCATTTAAATGCCAGTGTGACTGAGTAATGAATTAAGGGTGTGCATTCAATATTTGAACTTACATGGTATACTGGGGCTTAATTAGCATTGATATATTGATATAACACTTTACAACACTCTCAGGATGTGCATATATTGCATAATTAATCCTCTCAACATGCAGGTTAGTGAGGCTAGTATGGTTATGTTTATTCTGCATATGGGTAGCGTAAGGAAAGAGAGAAGTATAAAGTTAAAGAATTTGTCCATAAAACATTTTGTTTCTGAAACAATACCTGAATTACATGTGAGCTTTTCAGACCACCATTTCTTTGATTAACAGATTTATCTTTTGTGCTCTCTTCATGACATATTTCAGCTTCCTGCACTTATTTGTTCTGCTCTAAAGGAAATTAAATGATTTGAATTTGTACTATTTCAACGAAAGAAAAGGCATGCCATTAATAACTTTCAAAAGAGATCGAGAACAAAAACAATTCCATTTTCTTCCTCTCCAACACACAATTTTGGTTTTCCTAGCTGGAGGAATATCATCTTTAAATGGATAACTAGTTAAAACAATCTCTTCCAAATAACTAATGCTTACAAATGGTAGTAACTTTCTGCAATCAAAAAGAAAATAAGTCTGTCCATTCATATCATCCCAATGTCACTGCTTAGTCATGGTTTCCTTCATATTTTCTGTTTCTATGAACAAAGATTGACTTAATTTATTTTCTAGAACCTGGAGTAATTTGAAAATAAGCAGAAAATCAAACTTTTAAAGATATATTTTAGACTTCAATTTACTGCCAGACACCAGTTATTTACTGGATTCTTTTGATTTGTCTATTCTATCAACTAAAATTAAAACTGTACATAAAGTGTATTCTAGTGCCTGGATGCATAATGATGTTTTATGAATATAGTTGAAATATTTAAGAAAAACACCCAAACCTCCTTTTACTTTTTTCTTTTGTTTTAAAATAAATCTGTAAAGAACCTCAGTGAAGGACTGTTGAACCAAGAACTGAGCTGGAAATTAGCTTTGAAAGTCATGATGTTTGTTATAAACTGTAATCTTTTGTAGAAGTACATTCCATCACCTAATTTCACCTTATATGTAGAAGGAATACAGTTTTAATGAATAATAATACAACCAATTATTTATTTACAAGTATTTATTACTTAGTTTTGTAGATTTTAACTGACATATTTTTCCTTCTTTTTTTTGACAGTATTACCTAGTCATACTTGTGGCAATCCAGGAGAAATACCTAAAGGAGTACTTCATGGATCAAGATTCAACATTGGAGATAAAATCCGATATAGCTGTATCTCTGGTTATATCCTAGAGGGCCACGCCATGTTGACGTGTATTGTTAGTCCTGGAAATGGTGCATCGTGGGATTTTCCAGTTCCTTTTTGCAGAGGTAAAAATGAAGACACGAAATAACTTTAAAATAATAAAATAATATTAAAACAGCAGATTGATTTTTTTCATGTTTGATCTTTTTTTACATTTTAAATGTAAATGTACTAATGTACTGTCTAAAAATCTACACTGTTTAAAACTGTAATCACAATTCATAAGCAATCATAAAATCACAGAATCATAGCATGGTTTTAGTTGGAAGAGGCTTCAAAGATCATCTAGTTCCAACCCTCTGCCAGAGGCCGGGACACCCTAAACTAGACCAGATTGCCCAGAACCCCATCCAACCTGGCCTTGAACACTTCCAGGGAGGGCACCCACAACCTCACTGGCCAACCTGTTCCAGTGCCTCACCACCCGCACAGGAAAGAATTGCAGCCTAACATCCCATCTAAATCTCCCCTCTTTTAGTTTAAACCCATTACCCCTTGTCCTATCACTACTTGCCCTTGTAAACAGCCCCTCTCCATCTTTCCTGTAGGCCCCTTTAGGGACTGGAAGGCCGTGATTAGGTCTCCCCAGAGCCTTCTCTTCTACAGGCTGAACAAGCCCAAGTCTATGAGCCTGTCTTCATAGGAGAGGTGTTCCAGCCCTCTGATCAACTTTGTGGCCCTCCTCTGGACTTGCTCCAACAGCTCCGTGTCTTTCTTGTACTGGTGGCCTCAGAGGTAGATGCAGTACTCCAGGTGGGGTCTCACAAGAGCGGAGTAGAGAGGGAGAATCCCCTCCCTCGACCTGCTGGCCACGCTGTTTTTCATGCAGACCAAGACACAGTTTGCTTTCTGGGCTGCTAGCACACACTGCCGGCTCATGTTGAGCTTTTCATCAACCAGCACCCCCAAGTCCTTCTCAGGGCTACTCTCAATCCATTCTCTATTGTGCAAATGCTGTTTCTGCTAGAAAAATTCCTAGTGAATTACTAAGCCTCCAGGAAGAGGTAGACATCACTGACTCTTGCCTTCACCACTTTGTTTCTCTTGCTGCTACTCATGACTACAATGAGTCTCCAGAGCATGCATTCAGAAGTAGATGTTATCTGCTGACTTTTTTCCTTTTCAGTTACATGGGGGATAGCTATAGCAATTTGATGGCAGGACCTGGCAAATGCTGTTGCAAGTTTCTGCTTTTGGAAACTTTCTACCAGGAGGGAGAAGCTTGAGATCTTCAACCATATAATCACAGAATCACAGAATGGTTGGCGTTGGAAGGGGCCTCTGGAAAGCAGGATCACCTAAAGCAGGTTGCACAGGATCACGTCCAGGCAGGTTTTGAATACCTCCAGAGAAGGAGACTCCATAACCTCTCTGGGCAACCTGTTCCAGTGCTTTGTCAGCCTCAGAGTAAAGAATTTTTTTGTCATGTTCTGATGGAACTTCCCATGTTCCAGTTTGTGCCCGTTGCCCCTCGTCCTGTCACTGGGCATCACTGAGAAGAGTATGGCACCACCCTCTAGACACCCACCCTTCAGGTATCTATAAATGTTGATGAGATCCCCTCTCAGTCTTCTCGTCTCCACTCTAAACAGACCCAGCTCTCTCAGCCTTTCCTCATATGGAAGATATTCAAGTCCTCTAATCATCCTGGTAGCCCTCTGCTGGACATTCTCTCCAGTAGTTCCCTGTCTTTCTTGTACTGAGGAGCCCAGAATTGGACACAAGATTCCAGCTGTGGCCTCTCTAGGGCAGAGTAGAGGGGGACGATAACCTCCCTTGACCTGCTGGCCATGCTCTTCTTGATGCACCCCAGGATACCATTGGCCTTCTTGGCTACAAGGGCACACTGCTGGCTGATGGAGAGCTTGTCATCCACCAGGACTCCCAGGTCCTTCTCCGTAGTGCTGCTTCCCAGCAGGTCAACCCCTAACCTGCATTTCTGTTTTAGAATTTCATGAGATTCCTGTCTGCTCATTCTTCCAGCTTGTCAAAAACTGTCATCAAAGCCAGTCTGAATGACAGTCCTGCCCTTCAGGGTGCCATCTGTAAAACTTTTGAGGGTGCATTCAGTCTCATACTACAGACTTATGGTGATGATATTACATAAATACAGCCGCAGCCTGAATACCTGGGGAACGCTGCACATCACTGACCACTAGTCTGATTTTAAACAATTGGCCTCTGCTGTCTGAGCCTGATGGTCCAGACATTTTTTCACTCAAATAATAATCTGCCCATCTAGTCCATATGCCCTCAATTTGACTACAAGGATATAGTGAGGAACTCTCTTATGAAAACTTTGTTAACTTCAAGCTAAATCCTTTCATGAAAGAAAGCAGTCAGATTAGCCAAGTATGGTTTGCTGGCCATCCTTTTCCATATCTTCATCACAAGGTCACTTACTCCACTGAGCAGCAAGCCACCATGCCCTTCATTTTCCTTTTGTTCTTGATATACCTATAGAATGGTTTCTAGAATGACTTCTTTCCACATTCCTCACGTTTCATTCCATCTGAGCTTCAGTCTTCCTCCTTCTCTCCCTGCATTCCTGAGCAACACTTTGATATTCATTCAAGTATCTTGTCCCTGTTTTCACATTTTGTACGCTGGGGTTTATTCATTTATTTATTTATTTATTTATTTATTTATTTATTTATTTATTGCATTTCAGTTAAACCACGTCAGTCAGGAATTTCTTTTTCTTCCCCAGCAGCCTCCTGCTCTGCCTACTCATTTATGTACATAAATAGATGCATCATTCTTAAGCTTTGAGGAAGCTCCCCTTGAAGTCAAACAAGTTCTTCTGGGCCCCTTTGCCCTTCAAGACATCAGCCTATGAGAGCCTCTCACCACTTCACAGACAAATTGAAATCTTCTCTGCTGAAGTTCAAGGAGTTTATTCTACTACTTGCCTTCCTCACTTCCCATGAGGAACTTCAGCTCATGGTTATTGTAACCACAGCTGCTGTTGAATACCTTTGAATGATTCTTTGTTCCCACACCTAGTTGGCCTGTCTGGTGCTTGTATTAAAATAATTCTTCTCAGTGACCTCAGAAATCTAGTGGGTTGCTTGCACTCTGCTATGCTGCTTTCTGCACAGATGTTGGAGTAGTTAAAGTCTCGCATGAAAACCAGAGCCTGTGATTGGGAAATTTCTAGTTGTTTGAAGGTTTTGACCACTTCTTGATCAGGTGGTAGAAAATATTCACCATAATGACCTCACTTTTGCTTTCCCCTTCTCACTCTAGCCTGCAGGAGCTCAATGAGTTTGTTACCTGTTGTGCAGCTCTGTTCATTCAAGATCCTACTTTATGTAGAGTGCAGCCTCTTTTTTCTCTCTGCTTTTCCAAAGAGCCTGTATTCATTCATTGCAGCCCTTCAGTCAGGTGAGCTGTGCCACTAAGTCTCTGTAATCTCGATGACACCACAATTCTGTGACTGTACACGGACTTCCAGTTTGTCCAGTTCGCTTCCCATCCAGCACATTTTTATGTACAGGTACTTCATATGGGCTTGCATTCATGTTGCTTTCTGAGGAGGAGGGAGAGAAATACCCTGTCCCATGTGTTGTTCCCTGGGCCTGTTCTCCTCTTTGGTCTGCATCCCTGACAAACTTAGTTTAGAGGTCTCCTCACTAGGTCAGCCACCTGTTGCTTTGTCCAGCCAAGCAGATCCCATGTCTCTCCTGCTGCCCTCGTTCATTGGAAGAGGATCTTGTGATCAAAGAAGTCTAAATCCTGTTGTCCAGCACCAGCTGCTTTGGCCAGTGTTGCTCTGCAGCTGTCTGATGTTCCTGCCTGAGCTTTTCCCCTTGCATTAAGGAGAATCCCTCTGGTCCCCTATGCCTTTCACTCCAATCCCAAGCACTGTAGACACCCTTTACCGATCAAATTCTCCCTTAGCAGCATTATTGATACCCATGTGGAGAAGCAATAAAGGATAGTTGCTGTCTTCTGTAATGATTTATAAAGGTTTCTTGTGACTGAAAGATCTTATAATGTAATTCCTCACAGCAAATAACTGTTTTATAAATTTCTGTGCTCCAAAACAAATACAAGAGTTAATAATCAAAAACACAAGTGATTTATGTCATGGCTGTTGTTTGATTTCAGTCACTATGCAATGAAGATTTATTTTACTAGTGCTTCAAAAACAGGAAGAAATCAAAAATTTTCTAACCCTTCAGTTGTCTGATTTCAGGTGGAATTTTTTTTTTGTCCTTCTAATATGAGGTAGTAAACAGGCTTCAGAAAAGTACCCACGTCATTAGTTCATAGTGTCATCAGTATCTACTAAATATTTGGTTTCTGCAGATACTGCTCATTTTGGCAGTGTTTGCTGCATACAAACATCTCTAACAGGACTGAAATTTTGTTAATAATTTGTAATTTTGTTAATTTAACCTATTAAAACAAACTCAAGCATGGTCCTAAGCGCCCTTTTAGAGTTCACATGAAATCCAAATATTTCTGTGCATCCTTCTGTCAAGAAATGAGAACCATAATACAAAAGTTATTTAACAGTTAATGATTTATGTGAGCTGAGCCATTTCCTCTATGGATTTTTAGAATTCATATGGAATGTGGATATGATGAGGGATTTTAGACATTTATTGTTTTATTTAATTTTATCAGTCTGGAACATATGCTATGAGACAGCCCTTTCCATTCACTAAATCTTCAAGCAAGAAATGTTCCCCTATTGTTTCTGTACGAACCTTGGTCTTTCCTGTAAAAGCACCTTTTGTTACAGTTTTGTTTCCAGATGGTGTTCTTCTTTCTTGTCATCATAAACTAATTTCACAGCATCCATGCAAGGTAATATAGCAGAGTTAAACAAAGCTACACAGTTAAAGATACACTAAAAAGTCATAATAACCTTGTTCTCTGTGGTATGTTTCTCTAGCTTTGCTGATGCCGACAAATTACTATTTTCTGCAATTTTACTGCTTACTATTTTCAGAACCATTAAGAAGCTGGTGTCCAGTAATATTCAATTTCAGAAGTTCTCTCTTTAAAATATAGCCATGTGGAGGGTGGTGGAACTGAACTCTACTGCAGATTCATTGATGGCTTATAATGAACTCTGATCAGAAATCAAAGGTGCAGTCATTGGCATTTTTAGACAGTTTGGATAATCTGACTGTCAAGACATTTGCTTTAACTTTTTTTCTTGTTGTTTATTTTTTTTCAATAAGCTATAAACTTTTTTGTGTGTGAAAATATGGCAACTTCCAAGCAGAAAAATATAGAAAAGTCTCCCCCCCAAAAATATAAAACAGCTCCCAAAGAAAAATTCAAAGGGAAATTCTGAAAAGATGAGGTAATTATGAAAACTTAATTCTGTTTTTATATATGGTAAATAAGAGCCGGCATGGACTTTTCCCCTATTAGAAGCTAATCAAGAAGTTTACCATGAGTTTCTGCAAAATGATACAAACATTGACAGGGAGAATGAATGGTCGCCCTAAATTCTGTTCTGTTTTTTGTCCCAAGAATTAAAAATGTCTTTGTTGTCTCAGTCTTGGCTACCATAATAGTGTAACCCAAAACGTTTGCCTTCTTTATCTTGGGGTTGAAATACTGTGCAGTACAAGTCTGAAACATTTTGGAAGTTAATTTCATTTTCTGCAATAACTCCACTAATAGCTGATTTATGATATGTGACTACTTCTAAATGAACTTTGTATAATTAGAGTCTCAATTCTCAGTAATTTTGAGAATCCCTAGCTGATTATAGTTGCATGAGTCTAGATTTTTATGAAGGTAACATTAGGAATACAAGTTGGATTAGTGATATTACAATGGTAAGCTTTTTCTCACAATGAAAATATAAGAACATATAAAATGTTATCGTTAAAAAGACATCAAATTATTGGATGGAAAAGAAAGAATAAATAAAGATGACAAACCAGTAAAACAGATCATATGTCAAAAAGGTCCAAAAGGATCAAGTAATAATTAATCACGTTCCAGATTTAAGGAATATTATTGGAGAAATACTTAAGTGAAGAATATAGAATAGAATAGAATAGAATAGAATAGAATAGAATAGAATAGAATAGAATAGAATAGAATAGAATTATTAAGGTTGTAAGAGACCTCAAGGATCATCCAGTCCAACCGTCCCCCCACCACCTATTAACCACTAAACCATGTCCTTCAGTGCTGCATCTAACCTTTCCTTAAATACCCGCCAGGACGGTGACTCCACCACCTCCCTGGGCAACCTGTTCCAATGCCCAACCACCCTTTTGGAGAAGAAATTTTTCATAATCTCCAACCTGAACCTCCCCTGGCGCAACTTGCAGCCGTTCCCCCTTGTCCTGTCACTAGTTATCTGCGAGAAGAGGCCAACCCCCAGCTCACCACAACTCCCTTTCAGGTAGTTGTAGAGGTATTCTTAGAAGGTTTATTCATTTATTTATTTATTTATTTATTTATTTATTTATTGATTCTCTTATGAAAGAGAAAGGAAAAGGAGTTTATGATTCACTATAGAGTAAGATAAACTAAATATAGAGATTCAGAGCTGATATTTTTAAAAGATCTAGCAAAGGGAAACTGATGTTTTTGGTGTTATCCATACGTTCTGAGGTAGCAAGTAATTCTCTGATGTAATTTCTTCTCAGCCTCTGAGGTTCAGAAAAAGAAGAAGGAAAAAATACGTCCTGATTTCATAATTTATACATGTTTATAAAAAGAATTGAAAAAATGAAGAGAAACAACAAGAAAATTTCCCAACAATTCTCCTTATTGATGTTGCATTACATGACAAAGCGAGAATATTTTGCCAAATCTGTTTTTTAGAGTGACATGGCAGACTCCTGCCTAAACAATTTTGTTCACTTTCTGAATAAACTGAATTGGTGCAATGTTTACATTGAGATGAAATTTGAATGAAACTCATTGTGACTGGTCAAATAAGAAATCAGAGAAGTGTTTCAGGAAAAGCAGATGGGATATACTGTTTAACTTCTTACACAGCAGTGTATGTTAGTATATATATATTTACACATACATATGTTTATATATTCTTGTTCTAACATGTATTGGTAGATATGGAGGGACACAGTAAAAAAACCTGAATAGGTGCCAGGTCAAAGCTGGATCTGTGCAATAAGGTGCCTTGAAGAGATAAGAAGTGAAAAATGAGATGACAGTACAATGAAAACATAGTAAAGGTACCCAGAATTAAATAGTAAAGTTAGAGAATGAAAAAGAGGACTTCAGTTGGACCATTAGGAACATGAGCTGAGTTAACACCAGAGGAATACACAATGATTTACTAAAAATGAAAAACAAACCTCAGAGGCAGTCATAAAAAGATGAAGGATTTCATAACTGCACACAGACTTCTGGGAATACCGGGATTAAATTTCCTAATTATTTAAAAAAAAAAAAGAAAAAGAAATCTCCAAGTAATTAATTTGTCCTTAAAGAATTCAGTCTTTTCTCTTTTTGCTTCAGAATTAGGGCTTCACTATTAATTTGTTGTAGACTGTTATTTTAAGGGATCATTATCAGCATTAAAATAAAAATATATTCTCAAGTGAAGGATTATGACATCACTGGAAAACAGCTTAGGATGGTTAATTGAAAAAGAAGAGAGTCTTTGAAAGATATGCAGAAGAGCGATCTTTTATTTCTGTCGGAGAGAGAGTATGAGATTACAGACTATTGATTAATTTTTGAACTTCTAAATCTAGCTATCCTCTCTAAAGACCAAGTTTTTGCATTGAAAAGGTGGAAGAGTTGGGCTTTCCATTTTAAATTTGATCAAGCACATACTATCAGTTAATAACTGAACTTTTAAGCCAGATTAGCAAATAGTTTGTCACTGTTTATGTCCTTGAAATTGTGCTGACTAATAGATCGGGTTTCCTTTCCAGAGAGGATGGAGGTGAAATAGGTCTTTGTAATATAATAAACTGATATGACATAATAAATAAGAATTGTAAAAGGCTACTAAATTAAGCATAATGTGTGCAAAATAAAAATGGATCAATCTCAAGTCCTGGGAAGACAAGATTACCCCACTGAGTCCAGTATTGTCAGGGCCGGTAACTATGTGACAACCCCACTAGACACAGGTCTGCTAAGATCAAGCTCACTGAAACGTCAAAGCTGAAATGTTTAAAGTAGCACTCCAGCTGCAATTGCTGCCCATAGGTGCCTAAACAAATTGCAACAGGTTTTGTGTTTCTATTTTGCTCATACTATTAACTTAAAGTGAGAAGTCTGACTTTTTAATATACATAAAATAGGCACTATTTTCCTAAATCACAATAATTTCTGAAGTTTTAACAAAATAATTCCCCTTCTACTTAGATAGCAATCCAAATTATTTTAAAGTGTCCTTTGAAAACCCTGGAGAGAGAAAGAAAATTCATCTCATATACATGGTCTAATGAATATTTAATTTGGGTGAAGTTGATCAACAGCAAGAAATGAAATTGAGAAAGGGAAACAAACTGATTAGAGAACTTATCTGGGATGCAGTACATCTGGATTCAAGTGGTGACAGGCAAAAAACCCAAACAACCTTCTGACACATTTCTGTTTTTTAAAACAGAAAAGAAGCATGAGTTTTGTCTTTTACCAATTTAAAATAAAGTCTACAAAAACCTAAAGTATTAAAGAATATTAGCAAGTAGAGGTGAATACTTTGATGGTTAAAGAGCTGACTGCCAGTTGCAATTAGATTAGATCAATGAGCTGTCTGATGAGTGTGTAATACCACATCATTGTAACACTTAGCAATGTTTTTGGTCTTTATGAATCTGGCAGTTTAGCAGCTTGACAGTTGGCATTGACATGGTAAAGTTTATTTTTAAACTTGGCATTGATATACTATGGATTGGTTTTAGGTTTTTGTCAGTATGGCTTTTTAAAATGGTAATTTTAAAGTCTAATTTCAAAGCCATTTAACTAGCTCCTCATATTAACCACTTTCAAAAATTCCAAAGTACATATCTGTGAAAGTAGTCCTTCATGATTATTTCATAGATATGTTTTCTGTACTAAAGAATTTTATTAAATGAAGTACAATTATCTGCATTTTCACAAATGAACTAGAGAAAAATGCCATTTAATAAAGAATTGAATAAATTATAGAAACATAGAATATCTCAAGTTGGAAGGGACCCACAAGGATCATTGAGTAACTTGCTGCTTCTTGCAGGACCATCTGAAACTAAACTATATGACTAAGAGTGTTGTGCAGATGGTCCTTGAACTCTGACAGGCTTGATGCTATGATCACTGCCCTAAGGAGCCTCTTCCAGTGACTGACCACTCTCTCAGTGAAGAAGCTTTTCCTAATGTCCAGTCTGAGCTTCCCCTGATGTAGCTTCATTCCATTGTGTCCTGTCACTGGTCACTAGATAGAGGAGATCAACACCTCCCACTCTGCTTTCCGCCTTGAAGAAGTTGTAGATAACAATGAGGTCACCCCAATGAGGTCACCCCTCATCCTCTCCAAGCTGAACAAACCAAGTGACCTCAGCTGCTCCTTGCAAGACTTGCCGTGGAGAACTTTCACCATCCTGGTTGCTCTTGTCTGGACACACTGTAATAGTTTGATGTCCTTATATCAAGGCACCAAAAGTCCACACAGTACTAAAGGTACACCAGTGCAGTGTTGAGTGGGTCAGTCACCTCCCTCGACCGACTAGCTATGCTGTGCTTGATGCACCCCAGGACATGGTTGGCTCTTCTGGCTGTCAACGGATATGTTGACTCATATTCAACTTGCCATCAACACAAACCTCCAGATCTCTCTCTGCAGGGCTGGTCTCCAACCTCAGTAAATAAAGAACTGTTTCAGTGATATTTTTAATAAGGCATGCTCAATAGTGTGTGCCCATCATTCATTCAGAATCCTCTAAAGTTGCAATTTTCTTTAATTGATAAGACTTACAAAATGTGACTCGAAATGGCAATGTGTCATATGATGATGATTTACAAAATATCAGTCAAGTTTTTAATTGCATCTATTTGGTTGCCAGTGATAAAGAGGTATGGAAATTACTACAAATGACATAAGAAAAAAACTTTATTGTTATGAATTTTGTACTTTAAGTCACGGCTATATGTAATATCAGTTATATTACAATAGTAATGTAGCAAAATGATCTTTCAAATGAGGACCTTTCAGTATAAACTAAAGTTAAATAGCCAATTTTGATCACTTAAATAAAGATTCTAAATTAATTTTGAAAGGTTAGATGAGTTTTAAATTTTTTTTCACTATTACGCAATAAACTTTTTTCACTTACATAAACATTTTGTTAGTTTTTGTGTAAAAAAGGCACATAGAATACAGACATTGCATTCTGGAAAGCATTTGTGTGGAAAGTAGAGGGAAGTCCAATAAAAATGATTGAATGTACAAAAGATATCTAAAACAATTTATATAAGGAAGTTTTCTACAATACTCTTTCTGGTTTTACTCCATTCTTGAATATGTGCTTAGCAGGACTTGCATCTTACTTGTAGCAAGATCTCGTCTATGCAAAGCAGCTTACCAAAATTGTCAGATTGTTATTTTTGGTGAAATGACTCTAGTTTGAAGAAAAATGTAAGATTTTTCATTGACTGCCATGGTTCCTCAGGGATTCTTTTGATTTTTACATCAGTTAACTTGATGGATATGTTTGTTTGTTTTATTTAAGACACACATCTATGCAGTATATATGTTTTGTGTCAAGCGGTGCCAGACATATGTTTCCATGTGTACTTTACATAAGATGCATATTCTCTAAATTCAGAGCACTTAATTCCTGACTACTGAGAGATCCAAATGTTTGTAGCTTTATATTTCAAGTAGTTATTTATGCTGATACAAACAGTACTTCTTGCAGTTGCTTACAACTTGAAAATAACCATGAGTGTTTGGAATTAATTACTTGCACATTTTAAAATGCAATTTGTTAATCACTTAGAATTTGAATTTGTGAAGCCTGAGGCACTATCTGCTATCAAATTACTCCAAGCACAGTGATGCATTAAGATTCCCAAGCACTGTTCTAGCGAGAGAGCTTTTGAGAGAAAAAGCCTAATATAGAGAAGGCTATGGCCAAAAAAGACAATCAGTCCAAGGAGGCCAACTGGCTCTGGGGCCAGCTGGTGAAACATAGCATATGTCCAGGCAGTTTATGTCTGCCTCCTACTGCTCCTCTGAGCAATGTGGCCACCTGTTTCACCTGGGTGCCACCTATGATGAAGGAAGTCCTCAAACCATAGGCTTCTAGAGTATAGGAAATAAGTCAGAGGAAAGAACATTCTGTGCAGCTACTCCTTGCTGCGGTCTTTGCTAACACATCCACATCTGTCAGAGAGAAAATACTGACTTTCTGGTCCAAGTTAGTTTCTGTGGTCTTACCTGACTAATGTTTCCTTTCTGTTTCTGAGCTAACTTGCTTTCTTGGAAGCCTCTTAAAAATGCTGTTATGAATAGATTAAAAAGCTGTGCATCCCTCTGGGCAGATATCTGTGGTAGCCTGAGTTTCTTTGGCTTTCACTGGTAATGCACAGCATATAAATTTAGATTTTTGCATGTGATTGCCAGAAATAATCAACTACATAAGCCTTCCTTGTCATCTGTAAAAGTCAGAGCTTTAGAGCTCAGAGCTTATTCAAGGGCTCTGCAGCAGAAACACTGAGTAGCATTGTAATTACCACTAGCATCTTACTTAATGTCAGTATAAACACAGTGGAAGATGATGTCATTGAGAATGTTGTCATAACAAAATTCAAAAGCAAATGACTAACACCAAAGAGTTATGGCTGACTTAGGATTTTGCACGTCTCGCTGGTTACCGTGGCTAGGAAAAGCCTGCTTGCTGGCTTTCAAGAATACAGGTACAACCTATATGCTTTATCAACTGGAACTCATACTCTCACATTTTGATTCTTAAAAAAAAAAAAAAAGAATTCCCACCACACTGTGGTGACAAAGTATGAACAAGTAGAAAGCCTGAAAAGAAGAGAAGGTGAAAATCGTCATGGTTTGGGTTTTGATGGTTCATTCAAACTCTGATACTGATGATGACAGCAGTGGAAATCAATAACTAAGAGTTAGTTCCTGTACTGAAGTATTGGCACAGGATGTATCAAGTTAATTTCTTTTTCTTTTCTGGGTTAGATGATGATCTGAAGTGCTTGAAAGCTATACAGTTTAAAAAACAGAAGGAAAAGGAATCGTTCTAGATATTATTGGATAACAAACTTTGATTCTTCTTTCTGATTTATTCTAGTTTTACAATAATTTTTGATTATCGTAATCTTTGCATGTATTATGTATCACGAATTTAGAATCTGATCCTCGGCTTTATCCTTGAGTTCTTTAATTTTCACTTCCTTTCCCCTTTCATCCCTGAGAGGCACAGTGGCCCTTTCAATATGCACTGTGCAAAAAGCCAGGAATTGAGGGAGGAATCACAGAAATGGCGTGATTTCAAAGACAAAAAGAAATCTTTTAAGAGTGTAGATCTATTCCACCCCCAAATCTCCTTCATTTAAAAAAGAACACACAAATATCAGGGTCCAGAAAGTAAGATATGAAATTTTTTTGAAAGACTTGCCCTCTGAGAAATTTGTGTGCCTAGAAATCATGAAACTCAATAACGCTTTGGTAACCAATGTTATGTTACATTTCTTTATGTCAAAATTTACTTTGCATATAGAAAAGTAAAGATAACTACCTGGTCAAATCTCTTCAGCAGCTTTCTCTCCTCTTTTTAGTCAAACTAATAGTTCATACTTAAATGTTAAATAAATTATTCTGTTTCTGCCTTTCTCCTAATTCTTCCTTTTATTTCAGTCCCTAATTAGCTATTTATCCTCTTTTAATAGTCTCCTTTTATTATGTCCAGTCACAGTATTCCTCTTCCTTTGATTCAAGTGAATCCTTTTTCCTTCAAATCTTCCTTTAAAACTCACTTTCACTGACAGGCTTTCAACTGTGATTGAGCAGACCAGCTCTACTCCTACCCCTCTCTGATGTCTTAATTAGCTATTTCGTTATTATCCTAATTAGACTGAAAGTTCCTGGTGTCATGCACCTTGCCAAGCTATTTGTTTTTAAATCTCCACAAGCACTTATAGTATGCAAATAATACCTAACAATAACAGTAGTAAGGAAAGATGATAAAATGGATAAAAATTAAATGCTTCTCTTCTGATGATTCACCTATGCAGAAATATTTTTAATTACTATTGCTGTAGCTTTCATAGCCGCATTACAACACACCAAAAACCCCCTGATGAATTTTTAATGTTTTATGCCAATGAATTTTATGGATTACATGTTTGTTGTTGGGGTTTTTTTAGTTATATATTTTAATACCCAATACTAATCATAATCAACATATCTTTAAAGTTTTCAATGAAATCTTATGGAGCAAGAAAGAGTACAATAACTCTACTAAATCCTTTGGCAACATATGAAACAACATTCTAGGCATAGCAGGAAATTCCTCTGTATTTTTTGAAATTTGATTAATACCTATTAAACATGTATGTTGTTAACCAATGATGTGTGAACCTTGGAA
>VWZZ01003453.1:737-33237 GCA_013399095.1 Psophia crepitans | reverse complement strand
CTGTTTACAGGGATCTGTCTCAATCTTCCCACCCTCATTGTGAGAGGCCTATATCAAAGTAACGCAGGAATTTATGGAGTGGTCTAAATCACCTTTTTGATAGACAATGATGGCAGTAGAACCATGCGTAATAAGCTGAATATTTAGCTCAGAATTTCATAATTGTACAGCTAAAGAGCACCATCTATTGGCTTCCTGTGAAAAGATGTATTGCTTGTGGATGCACCTTCAATAAAGTTGATGTTATACACCAGAAAAGGGTTCGAGGCATACTCTTTGCAATATAAGGTTCTATTTTCTTTTGCTTTTCCATCAGATGCGAGAGGATGTGCCATGGCCACGAAATGAGAGGAAGGCAGTTAAATTACAGCTTTTTCATTTGAGAACACTATTTAAAATTTTAGTAATTTGTTTGCAATTACGTGCTTGTTTTAGCCTCTTTAGAGACTGGCTGACAACTATCTCATTTTTTTTGTTTTTTTTTTTCTTTCATTTATGAAACTCTGCAAAACTGTATGTTTGTATTGGACATGCTGGTAAAGTGTTCTCTTGCTGTCTACTAGTGTTTGGAAGCTCTTACCTTTCTCTAGGTTGTAACTAGATTTTTCCTTTTATCTGTTTTGATTAGGAAATGGGATCCAATAAGTGTAAGCTTCTGCACCTCATAACTTCTCTGCCTGACCTGCAACAAACCACATTTCATTATTGTTATTTTTTCAGGAAAAGTTGCATAGTTATCCTCAAATTCTTTCTAATGACTTCTATGTTACAAAATTTCCAGTTACTGTATAAAAATCTCATAGTCTGTCACATTTGAAAATCAGCATTAATGCTGTTTAGCACTTGAATGCTATCTATCAAATATATATAGCAACACCAAAACTTTTAAAATTGACTTACCACAGAACACTATACAGTTCCAAACCCCCAAGTGACATTGGAAGGACTAAGATACTTTCAAGGTGAGCGAGAGTGGTAATTATGTGTCTGTGTATGAAGAGCCGTAGAATACTGAAAAAGACAGTGATCATGACAGAATATTAGATATTTTCAATCAATAATATGTTTATTTATCCAACTAGAATTAACGTTTTGTCCATGAAACACATTTTTGCTAACTGAGTTTATCCATACCCCATTTGTTCAGACTCCTGCGACAGCACACATCATCATTAGGCATTCACATATTGCAAACTTAATAAATGATAGAAAAATCCCTAAAATACATAATATGGTAAATCCCATGTCTCTGTCAAACACTCAGTAGAATGCATCTTTTCCCCAGCTTCTGAGTCCTGTCAGTTGCTGCCTTTGCCACTGATGTTTATTCTCTTGATTTCTCCTAGCCATTTTCTTTTGGCAACACCAATGCTCCCACTGTTCTCTTGCCTTCCCCTCCCACCAACATTTCCTATTTCTGCACCGTCCCTCAGCGTTTGCTGCCATATTCAATCAGTTCTGCTTAAAATCTGGTTAAATTTATCCCAAGAAAGCACTGACACATTGTAATTGATCTTGTCCTTTTCCCCTGGTTTCTGGTAGATTGAGGTTTGAAAAACATACCCTCCATTGAAGAAAAAGTCAACCATGTGATATAGTCATAGTCAAAACGGTGTATAAAAAGTTTGCAAACAATGTGCTGAATTTGAGCGCCTGTGGAATTCTGTAATGTTGGAATGAACATGTCGCTGCTCTCAGAGCTGTTGAGCATAGTCTCAGAAAGGACGATCCCACCTACAGATGAGGAAATCTGGAAAGAAAATAGGCATAGTGTTTTGCATAGGATGCCAGCTATGTATATTAAACATGTCACAGACAACTGATTTACTCTAGTTCTTAAAGTATTGCTTTCCAGAGTCTTTTAAAATTCCCTGAGTGGGAAATAGCATGTTTTAATTCAGAATCTATATCCAGTTCTTTGGCATAGCAGTTGCTATACCCAAACATATGCAGATAAACAGCTTCTTCACTCCTACAGTTTTCCCATAATGAGGATTAATAAGCTGATCTCATCAGTGATGTATCTTGTACTTTGCTATTTTTATCAGAATCATCACGTTCCAAAATGGATTTTCTGCAGGCATTCAAATGCATGCTTGAAAAAATGAATTATCCACAGTTGTAAGTAAATTGTTAGTAGGCTTGGGAAAGTGCAGTGAACACTGCTCAGTACTTTTGGAGTCCATAGAACAAAAATACATCGCTGAGAGAGGTAGTGAACAGTCTCTCTCCCTAAATTTCTATAGGAAGAAAGCTGAAACCTGACTACTACTAATATGAAAGCAAAACTGTAAAGAAATGGTTGTTTTAAGACAGAGTTACATTTCTTTCCCCCATCCTGGACATTATCTTCCTCTCCCTTTCAGCATCCTAAAGGCAGCTCTTTTTTTAAAAAAAAAATATTTTTTTGATACAGGAGAACATGCATGAATTTTTTTGTTTGTTTTATTATTTAAGTCTACATTAAATAATGTAGCATGTGTTATATATAGGGTTCTGCTGATCATAGTGAGGCACCTTCAGATTTTAATTGATTTTAATATGAAGAAATGGACAAAGTACAAATAGTGGTTTCAAAAATAGTCTGAAATGTAACATCTGAATTTGTATGTGATCTCTGAGTTTCTGGCAGAGCACTGGAGGAAAGGGGATGGTGAAGCAAATAAGAGCTTGGAGTTGGGGAACTGGGAGGCAAGAATGAATCTAACATGAGAAGAATGTTGTTTGGGTAGGCTAGGGGACAGTATGACAGATTTTAGAGAGTTTGGAAGGTTTTGGAAATAGTTTCAGGCTGAATTGGAGGGGCTGGAAAATTTGAACTTCGGAGTAGCAATGTGGGTATTTGGTGTTCTAGGTTGGAAGAGCCTTTGCAGGGTGATATCCCCAATAAGCCTGAGAAATGTAATGGAATCAGTGCTCCCACTTGTGCAGAGTGAACAAAAACACCCTAAACCCACAGGAATACCACTGTCACTAATGTTGACACTTAGATCCAGCAGGCATATCCCTTCTCCTTTCCTCTTCCCCCAAAACAGGACTGTTTTGGCACTTACCTGTGCAGGGCAGCAGTGAAGCCCGGCCTGCCGCCTTCTTTCCTATATCAGTATCGTGTTGCCTTTTCCCCAGATACTGGCCCATACCATGATGGCAAATGCTGAAATATATCTGTAATAATATATCTGAGAGCTCCAGGTAGAAATGTAAACAAAACACTTTCCCATTCGTCCTTTCGGACCACAGCTTTCCTTCGGATTATATGTTAATCTTGTGTCCAGAGATGAAGGTGATGGAAATAGTCTGATAAAAAAAATAATAAAATGTTAGTAGAATCCTGATGCAAAGGCAAATCTATTTAAGGCCCAGTTGATAAATATGTTCAGTTTATGGTAATATATCGACACAGAAATCTTGCAAAAGTTCTTAGGCTTGTATTTAAAGAAAGCATATAATAAAGCATATCTTGTAATACCTTCATGCTATATAATATATATGTATTAATAACTGTATGCATAAAAGTATGTTAGCTTTTGCAAAGATTTTGATCCTGAAATAAATAGGATTGTAAAAGTATTTCATGCTTGTAGTAGTGACTAAACTAATATAATCTCTTGCCTGTGTTAGCTGTAAAGACACAGAGACCACTTAGCTGTTAACACCAGCATGTGAACAGTGTATAAAGTGAGAAGTACAGAAGCAGTAAATTGATGCTTAATTCACAGAACACTATTGCTTTCTTTGCACCTATTAATTTACAGCCTGCTGTGCTGAAGAGGTATAAAGGCTTAATTCATACCACATCACAAACTGACAGGAACATAAGAGTGAGAGAACTCACTTAAGGAAGCACTGTGACCTACAGTATAATTTTCCACCACATTGAAGATAACATGAAAAGCATTAGATTTTTAAAATTAAGTATGTGAACAAGGTTTAAATACATTAACAGAGAGCTTAGATTGCTGAAAATACCACTAGCATTACTATCTTTCTAAACAGACTGTCTGACCCTGGGGATTCACTATGCTCCTAAAATTTCCTTCTACTAAGTCTGTGTATTGTTCTAGAATATCAATACAGTTAGTAGTCTTCTCACAAAATTCTTGAAATTAGACACAGGAAAATATATTCTAATGATGGTACCATCCCATACCAGTATATTCAGGTACTGTTAGAAGCCTTTCTTAGAGATGTTAATGAATCACTGCATTTGTTGCTTTTACACAGTACCTGTCCATTACAGTTAGCCTCAAGTGTAGCTTCCAAGTAAGACAAAATCCACAGATATTTTGACTTCTGGAAAGATAGATTAAAACCTTTTTTCCCCTTTTGCCATCTAGGCCTACCAGTGATTCTAGATTTGCTTACAATAATCACAGTAGTTCTAAAAAATGCATGAACTCTTTTGTTTACACCCCCCACACACACACCCACACACCCACACCCACCCCCCAAACAACCAACCAACAAAAAACCCCAAAATCAACCAACCAACCAAACCCAAAAAAACCCAACCAAAACTGGAACTCAAACTGGAGTTGACTAAGGTATATATCTGTGGAGGTCTGTGTTAGCATGTGAGAAGAAAAGAGATTAATGAAGAAAATCTTGCTGAGAACATGTGTGTATATAAATATGAAAAGTTACAAATTTGAAGAAGTAATATGATTCAGTTAACCTGGGTAAATCACAATTTACAGGCATCAGTATTAGGAATATTAGATCAGTCTGGACAAATTATTCCCTGGAGCTTAAACCAAATTGTAGTTTTGTTGTTGGTACCTGGTTTCAGAGTAATATCAGAAAGAAAACCAATCATGGTGTATCAAAGCTACATTAACATGAGTAGTGGCCTCTGTTCCCATTAGGATAGTGAAGATGAAGGATGGTACTTTAGCAAACTGGTCTTTTCTGAAGTATTGTGTCTTTCTATGTTAAATTTCAAATATATTAGAATTGTAATACCAGCTGTTGCCATTTACTGAGCATACACTAGGGTTCTTTTAATACATCTTGATTTTTTAAACTTATGTTTTTAAATACCAGAGCATAGGAAAAACTGGTTGATAGGAGTTTGCGCAGCTGAATGCATTCTTACTTTCCAGCAAGTTAAAAAGCAAATAACAAAATCTCAGCAATCAATAATTTATTTTTTTAAAAGCAAGGGTACACTTTTAGGATATTTTTGTCCTTTTTTATTTTTGCCCTGGATGTACTTAAAACTACTAAAACATGGCACATAACTAAAACATTGGTGGGGTGGTTTTTTTTTTTTTCTTTTTTTTTTCCATCAAGAGATACAGAAATGAACATACTCCCTCAGGAAACTTTTCCTGAATTTCCACTGCATGCTTTTTTGACCAACTACCCATTAGTTTTTTGCATGGTTCTTCTGCTAAAATCAGTTTTATATTCTACATCAGTTCAGAGTAAACTTGTCAATGAACTGTTCTTACAGTTAATAAATACCTTGGCCTCTGGTATCTCTGTTTAGTTAGCACACAGAATGCATCGATTACTTCTTTGACTCTAAAAGAATGTTAAATTGAATTTAAATAACATGTTTATTGATGGCTACTCTTTTTTTAATGTCTGCACAGTAGGCTAGCAATTGGACTTAATGGGTTTTCTGCAGAGGTCTGCACTTAGAAAATACTGCACTGTGTTGTATCTGATGTTTTAAAGCAATAGTTACAGCACAGAAAGTTAAGATATTATTTGTAGTGGTGTCAGAGCTATTGCTTCTGTTCATCCCATCTCCCAAGTAGGCAAGGGAGAGGACAGCCAGCAGGGAAGGGAATTCCTGTGGAAAAAAGAAAAAGCAAGGATTTTGCTAATTAGACGGTCTAGCCAAGCTTGCAGCAGCACCACAGTCATGATCATGATTTTCATATATAAACCACACAAAATAAAATTAAAACTGCAAGTACTAACCATTATTTTTTATACATCGGATGCTGTGTAGCTGATAAGTATATTAACTGAAAAGTATATTAACTTTTTATTAACTATATTAACTGATAAGTATATTAACTGAAAAAAACTATTCAGTATGCTGATAAGATTGGCAAATAATTGCATCCCAATTTTAGTGAAGCAGATAGAAGGGGCAGGAAAGGGATGCAAATTTTCCAGGACAAAAAGCAAGAACTTATATCAGGACAATTGCTATTGTATTTCTACGCAGATTTTTAAAATTTATTGATTAGAAACAATGCAGTAAAATAAGATGTGAAGATCTGACTAATACAACAGAATTCTGTAATTTTAAAGTTGTGCAAAATCCCATGCAGAGATATGTTATCACCTGCATTTGGAGGAGACTAAGTATGTGGTTTTATTTTGTATTCAGAGCTTTTGGAACTTGCAGATAAGGTATTGAAAAAAAATCTCGATTCCAGATATTATTCTATATTGAAACAAACCCCACACTTTTCTTAGAACTTACTCATTTTTGCACACCTATTTTGAAATTATATCAGCAGGACCAAATTGCCAGAAAACATATAGGAAGTATCATGGAAAAATAATTTAAGTAACTTCAAAGGAGGTTTATAAACTGTGTAGTTAGTTGATTGCCACAATAATCTACAGTTGTCTTTTTTAGCTGACTGAAGCGAGGTCAGTTTAGTTTACCATACACACTGAAACAGAAAAATACATGCTAGCAGAACATATATACAGGTTTACTGGAGTGCCATTTGTCATCTTTCTTTGTACATAAAAATATCATTACTATTACAAAGTTGAACACTCAAGAATAAAGAATGCCAGCTTTAGTTTGACCCACTTGTACATAAAAAGTTGACATAGCTTTTTAATTATGCCATCAAACGCTCTTATTTTCCACTGTGCTCTGAGACTGAATTACTGTTGTGCATTTAAAGAGATGTTAGTCAGTAGGATGGCTGCTACCTACGTTGAAATGAGAAGTTGTGTGCATTATCCAAGATATTAAAGGAAAAGGAAGGAATGTCTCATGATTAAAACAAACTGAGTACCACTTTAAAAACTGGGGTTTATGCGTACTTTTTCCACAGGGTTGTTATGTCATGTTAATATCTTCAGACAAAATTTGTGCAGGTTATTGCTAATATTGTGGTCCTCATTTCATATACCTGGGTTCGGCTCCTTTAGTTCTTTCAGCTGCAACTACAGCCCATGGAAGCTTGAATGGAGCAAACAGAATACCAGGTACTTAAGACTGACTTTTTTCTTCTCTTGGGACAGAGTATTATATCAAAATAGCATTCGATCAGTGCTGTTTCTAATATTCAGACTTTAGTCCTTATTGGAAAAAAAAAATCTTTAAAATACCAGTGCCAAAGAGTATATTCCAAATCTGGAAAATAAGTATTTTAAAGGTTTGTCTTTCTTGTGCTGTAAGAAAGAAATCATAAACAAAAAGGTGATTTGTGGTTCAGCAGTATTGTAAGAGAGTACATTTAAAGATAAAGAAAATGTTTTACTTTTTCTTCACTTATTATTTATGGACCCTTTTTAATTAGTTTCAGTCTGGTTTAACCAGATAAATTAATCTTTTTATTTTTTCTTTTTTTAATGGAATGAATTAATTTGAATTAATTTTATTGAAAAACCCACCACTTGGCAACTTGAATATTCTTATAGTAGTTGTACCATAGGAATTGCTCAAGACTCTTCCTCCTGTAAATCATGTAATGTTAGCCATTTCTACAGGAGACTGCGGTCTGCATCTCAGTTTCACAGACTGAAAACAGTGCTTAGATATAACATCTGCGATCATAAACATCCCTATTTACTCATCTTCACTCTCTGGGGAAAAAAATAATTCTGGTTTTATCTACCTTGAAAAAATGGTCATTTTTTATAGAGCAAGGTATAGCATTCCACTTTGGTAAATAATAATTAAAAAATATAACTGACAGCAGATTTCCTATGGAAGCCTTTAAAATATGTAAATATATTTTTAGATGCTGAAAGCATTAAAAATCAACATTAGCTCTTTGTGTTTCTGAGATCCAAACCATTGTTTAACATTTATGGCCAGCCTCTATCTTAGAATTATTCAAAGAATGCTAAAATGTTCTTTTGATATTATTTTTTCAAAGGTGTTAGGACAAGTGTTGCCTACTACTGTGATGTCATTTCCAATATTCATTTTTTTCGGTCTTTCGTTCAGCCATGATGGATACTTAAAAGAAAGTCTTATAAAAATGTACTGGAAAGGAAAATGGAAGAAAGAGTAAAGAATTTCTGCTGTAGATCACATGCAGCCCAGGTATGGAGGGAATAGAAAAGACTGAATTCCAAATAATGGCTTTATGGATTCTAACATTCATATGCAGTGAATTTCATTTAAATCCAATTATGTGTTTATATCATGAATTAGCTTAATGATAGACTGACAAATTGAAAACTGAGGCCAAGAATTCAACTGGTGTGAAAAAGGCTTATCCTCATAACCTCAGAAGTGATAGCAGAGGAGGAGGATACTTCAGCTGTTCATGTGAATCCCTATGACATGGTTCTTGGTACAATATTGCAATGAACAGACCTCTGTTAAGCGTTGTTGAAGAGGTGTACATAAAACAGCATTAGACCAAAACTAGAACACTGACACCAGACTGTTCACAGGTTTAAAAGTATGTTTGAAAACTAGGTAGGTAAATTAAAAAAAGAATGAAAAGATGCTTCAATAATGGATGCTCATCTAATCAGAAAGCTGTTTCAGAGGTAAAGGTTTAGAGCATATAGATACATCCAAGCAGAGAAGATACTTGATCATACCTAGTTAAGTTGACAAAGGAAGGTATGATTAAGACAAAGAACCAGAATCTGTTACCACAGTTGAAAGAAGGGATGGCTTTCTTCAGTGTTTTAGCAAATTTCAAAGTTGATGTTGAATTCTCCATCTCCTCTTCAAATTGAGATTGTATGTCTATCTTTGATTTATGCTGTAATCAGGTGTAAATTATTATGTATAGCCCAGGGGTAACAACAGGATTTCTAGTTTTAGGATATGGAACCTAGGTCTAAATATGGAACCTAGATCTAAAGATTGAGTATATGAGAAGACTTAATTCTACCAGTTCTTTTTCCATATTCATTGTTGTGGAAAAAAAGGTCAAAGTAGCAAGTCTCCTATTTAACACTGGAGGTGTGAGATTCCAGAATGTGGCACTATTTACTAGGAGAGTTTCTAAAGCTGAGCGTTTCCATTCTTCTGCAGAGGGCAACTATCAAGAGAAATCTTGATTTCTTAGAAACTGATGTACACATTTTCACAATAAATATTTAGAATTAGCACACTGCCCCCTGGGTAGCAATATGGTAATAGAAAGCACGGATAGTGTGTTTGCTTCAGCTTCTGTGTTTGAAAGCAATCCACTGCAATCCCATTGGGCTAGGTGAAGCTCTTAAAAATGTTAATTTTCCTGTTTACAGTGAGTAGCAGTAAAGCCCTGCAAATCTACATAGGCTTGAGAACTGAAATAATAAGTTTTATTTATATTTGGGATTTATCCACATTTTAAATGTTTCTATACTGGGAGAATCTCAACTCATTGTCAAATCTTAGACTCTAATCACTGGGTTTGCAATAAAAGAGAATCTATACTTTCAAAAAAAATTAACAATTTTAGTATGTTTCTCAGAAGACTGAGTAGAAAGATTACTTATTTGATATGAAAAGGTTTTAAAGAGTTTGCAGCTCCTATTTGTTCCAGATTTGGATATTATTTCAGAAACTTTTACCTCTCAGGCATGATAATGACAGCTTCCTGTTTGTTCAAAGTAAAGTATATAGACCAGTAGCATTCTTCTATTGTTTAGAAGTCTTTAGACAGCTGATTTGCACTTTTTGTCTTGGGTTTTGCTTAGTAAGAACTTGGTATATAAAGCATAGCATCCCTTGATACAAACATCAACAAGTTTTCTCCTCTCATTGTTCTAGGATTATGACTGATTTTATTAACAAACCAAACTACCTGGTTTTTATGTGTCTCTGATGCAGAACTACTGTACCCTTTTGATAATATATTATGATCTGATAAATTCAGACAACAGATATGAAATTCATAATTTATTTGTAGCAAATAAAGAGGTCGGAAAGTACACAATGGCATGGAGTTTCCTGACCTCAGTGTTAAACAGAGGTGGTCTGTCCTCAATGAGCTTTCCTTGAGACATTAGAGATCTACTGGTAGTTTGTCTAATTTTGTGATTGAGAGGTTGTCAGAGGCCAGTTTTGGGGAACACAGCTGAAGAACAGCACCATACCACTCACAACAGGTGGTCTAAAATTTCTTTACTGAGCAGGCTGGTAATATATCTATTTATATATGCATCGTGTGTGTGTCTACACAGTAGTTTTTTGACATGTCAGATCTGCTGGTGGCTTGGCTTCTCTGTATTCCACCATGTGCTCGGTTTTCTACACCTTGTTTTTAATGTCTGTGTATATTACTCCTGAGGGTCTTCTGTTTCGAGATTTTATAGCTTTCAACATTACAGCGCTGCCATATGCTACTGAAGGCCTCAGCCCCAGACCAGTCTCTGACCAACCAAAACTGACTGACATTCTACATGCGGCTTGAATACAGAAACCAGTGTTGATTTCTGTCAACACTTGCTGGGTCCACAGGAGCATGTTTGCCTTTGGAAACACTTACTTGTGAAAGTTCAGCAAAAACATAATCCTTAATTATGACAATTGGTCAATGTACTTATGAGTAGCCAGGGGTTGTTTCTTCACTATGGTAACTTGCTGTATGGAGATAGTCATATTCAAAGCATTTAGGTATCATGCTGACATCCAGATCTGTACAGATTGGTGCTGCCTATTCACAAAGGATGTGTATTTAGGCTGAACACACTGAAAAGTGACAGCAATTGTTTTTTCATTCATATGCAATTTAGTTTAAGACTATTTAATCTGACAAAAGCCATGTAAAATATACAGTACTGTGTTGTGCATATATTGGATTTTGTTACTCACAGCTGGGAAATTATTTTGAATTTTTCAGTGGCTGTTTTTGGTGCCTAACATTGTGAATTCTGAGTACTTCTGTATTTAATAGATATGGTCAACATGGATTTACCTAGCTTATGTTGTAAAGAACAATAAACTTTGAAAACATAGTGTCACTACTAATTTTTTTTTTTTAATTTTAGCAGTACAGTAGCAATCTCTCTGTTTTCTTTAAAAAAACCCCAACCTGAAACTCCAATCTGATGTAGCTTCACATAAAGAATGAAGCCAATAATTTTACCAGTTGGATTGCTATGCTTCAGTGATATTTGTAGGAAGTACTAAGCCTGATCTATTGGACAACCTGTATAATATCCAAAAACTTTGGAATGTGTGAAGAAAGTAAATTTTGAAAAATTAATGAACAAATAATCATTTTTATTCTCAGCATGTTACTAGAAATAGAGTACATCTGTCCCACCCAGCAGCTGCATCAAGTAGAAGCTCTTGAGAGTACTTCTGGAGGTGAGGAGAATGTAAATCACAAGTTGAACAGAAAAAATAGTCAGAAATACAGTCAGTGAGTATGTAAAATACATCAAAATAAAAGAATGTGGGTGCTTTTTGTTCCATTATTAAAAAAAAAAATAAAACCCGAAGAACATACATTGTTTTCAGACCCAACATAAAAATGCTAGTATCTTATCTTAGAGGTATTTCCAGTAAAACTAGAGAAAAACATTTCTTTGCTTAATGGAGTTGAAGATAATTCTTGGTAAGTCAAATGTACCATCTGTATTTATTTATATATTTATTTTTAATATTCCTAATTATTATTTTCTTAATTACCTAGTCATAGAATTACTGCCATGAAGCTACCATGCTGAAAAACATCCCATTTCAACTTTAATTCAGAACTAAATGTTCTCATTCACTGATACAAACTAGTATTTATTTTCTTGAAAATACTCCCTTAGCAGTACTCTTTCAAATTACTTTTTTCATATAACAGAAATCCCCATTCAGTTTCTAATCACTGTATCTAATAATTAGCTTTAGCTCCACTACAATAAAATAGTGCTTGCTGTGCTTATTTTATTTTAACTGTTGATGACTTTATTTACAAAGAATACTTTGAAGATGTTACTGAATTGCTTGTTCTTTTCTTTTAATTACATTTAATTAGGATATGCTTCTGTATGAACATCCTTTTTATCAGCTAAAACACGGAACTTCACTAGTTTTGTATTCAATTGTTACATGTTACATAAAAGAATGATATAAAACTGTATTCCATCATTTATACTTCAATAGCAGACATTTAATTTCAATGCTCATTTTTATAAAGTTGATTACTTCTTTACTTTATACCTTGAAATATGTATCAAATGAGCCCTGTTTGCTCACTAATAAGCTTCAACTGAGTCATTTGTTTACGAGAGCATTTTAAAGATTTCAGTTCCTTAGCACAAAAATATCAGCATTCTTTTATTATTGATATGTTTTTATGTTTTGTAGATCAGTACAATTTACAGGAAAGATACCCAACTCCCACAGTCATCTCTTATTTTTCCACAGTATGACATCTTTATATGCAGTAGTTCACACAACGATAGCAACATGCCTCAGCTGAGTGCTGACCTCCTATTCCCACTTCTCTGCTTCTTTTCTTCTGTTGGTTTTTTTTTTTCTAATTTTCTTTTTAATTTGAGGTAGAGAAATCAACACCATTTTACTGTACCTGACTTTTCAAGTTTCTAGTGTGTGTCTGATTAAAATATCTCAACCACTGAAGCATGAATCTAATAATGGAGCTTTGATTTGGCTCAGATTTAAGTCTTCCAAAAGTTTGAATTTTTCTAGTTTTCTGTTTTTTAATAATGCAGAAGAAATGTGAATGTAGATCACAAGATTTCAATACTAGCGTTGCTAATTCCAAATTTTATTCTGCTACAACTCTGAATCAGTGCTTTGAGCCTAGGCTTAAGCTAGCCAAAGATGAAGACAGTGGCAATAATTGGCAGGTAATGATGAGGCGAAGCTCTCACTGCAGTCTCCTTTTCCAGTATGGATAAAGTACAACCCTTTGCATTTCAATTTTAAGTACAACTATGCATTTATTTCATATCTTCATAACAAAATTTTTAATTCTTTAAAAAAGCTACAAAATTTTGCATTGAATCAGAGAGAAAAATGTAGAGAGTGCAGATAGAGATGCTAATGCACGATTCCCCTTATTTATGTTATTACCAGTAAGGGGATATCAAATAGATAGTGATTATGAATAAACTTTGTATGTTTCTAAATTTCTTGAATCACCACCAGTTTTTGAAGAGAATAACTTAACCTTTAAGGAAAATAATGGTATTACATTTACCATATCCTTAGTATTTTCATTAGGAAAAAAATGGTGTAATGACAATTAAAACCATTACATTTGTTAAGGTTATCACCAAACAAAGTAAACAATCCCTAATTTTGAAATACAAGACATATTTAGATTAATAAAAGAGATTAACATTTGTAAAAGACGTTTTAAGTTACTTGTATATTGCTTTCTTTGAATTCTTGAAATGAAATCGACTTGACATGGAATCTCTTCTGACCCCTAAAGTAAATACTGCTATAGGGAGATTACAGATTGGTATTTATATATTAAATATTAGAAACGGAAAAACAATATAGCCTAGTAATGCAGGTTTGGTTGTTTTTTTTTCCCCCTAAATTATAGTCTTGTTTTTTATTAATTTTTTAAAATATTTTAACATATGCAACAGAGGAATATATCTGCATAGCTGAAAGATCTATGTCTATCAAACTTAGACAAAAACCACATATTGGTTGGAATAAATGAAGAACGTGAGAAAAATAAAGTATGTGGGAAGGCAGTGTGTGAATATGGAAATGTGCATAGGAATAGACTGTAATGTTTATCTGAGGTTCTGTATCAGTGACAGTATATTTGCACTAAGCTGAGAAAGAATTTCCTTAGCGCTTTGTATGGGACAGGCTTCTCAGCTGTTGTTGCTGATTTGGTTTCAGGTTGTTTTGTTTTTTTTTAAATATAGTTATCATTGAAATAATGTTCATCTGATGTTCCTGATGCTTGTCTAATTTATGAAACTAACATTAGTGGCTTTTGGTGGATATATTAATAAGGTTCTTGGAGGGAGATCCTATCTTTTATTAGGCTAAATGTAGTATTACATATACAGACTTTTGGGTAACTAAGCCATTCTTCTGGAATGAGATAGAAGAATGATAGAATGATAGAATCAGAGAATCATAGAATGGTTTGGGTTGGAAGGGCCTTCAAAGATCATCTAGTTCCAACCTCCCAGCCAAAGCCTGGAAGACTCTCCACTAGACCAGGTTGCCCAAAGCTCCACCCAATCCGGCCCTGAACACTTCCAGGGAGGAGCCTCTACAGCCTCTCTGGGCAACCTGTTCCAGTGCCTCACCACCCTCACAGTAAACAATTTCTTCCTATACATTTCATCTAAATCACCCGCCTTCAGGTTAAGGCCATTACCCTTTGTACTATCACTACACACCCTGTTAAAAAAATCCCGCACCGTCTTTTCTATAGGCCCATTTAGGTACTGGAAGACCTCAATTAGATCTCCCCAGAGCCTTCTCTTCTCTAGGCTGAACAACCTCAACTCTCTCAGCCTGTCTTCATAGGAGAAGTGCTCCAGCCCTCTGATTATCTTTCTGGCCCTCCACTGGACTTGCCTCAGCAGCTCTGTTCTTTCCTGTACTGGGGACCCCAGAGCTGGATGTAGTATTCCAGTTAGGGTCTCAGTGGAGGAGAAGAGGGTCTCAGTAGAAGAGGAGAATCACCTCCCTGGACCTGCTGGTCACACTTTTTTTGATGCAGCCCAGGACACGGTTGTCTTTCTGGACTGCTAGTGCATATTGCCCCATCATGTTGAGCTTTTCATCAATCAGCATCTCCAAGTCCTCCTCAGGACTGCTCTCAATCCATTCTCCGCCCAGCCTGTAGTTGTGCTTGGGATTTCCATGACCCACATGCAGGACCTTGCACTTGGCCTTGTTGAACTTCATGTAGTTCACAGAAGCCCCCCTCTCAAGCCTGTCAAGGTCCCTCTGGATGGCATCCCTTTCCTCCCGTGTGTCGACGGCTCCACACAGCTTGGTGTCATCGGCAAACTTGCTGAGGGTGCACTTGATCCCATGGTCTGTGTCACTGACAAAGATGTTAACAGCACTGTTCCCAACACCAGCCCCTAAGGAACACCACTTTCCGCTGATCTCCATTTCAACATTGAAGAAGCAAATATGAAAGCTAAATATAGAGCAGCTGTTCTGTTTACTATTTTTTACTTGCATACTTTAACCATTTAAATGATCCAAGGCAAAAAAGCTCGTAAGGTACCTTTTGAGCCTTCACAGGTGTGTGGAAAGTGACGATGTGAGTTCTTATGAAACAGTGAGAAAATAATTTTATGTGACATTAAGGAATTAACTGAAACACAACTGCCGTAAAACTAATTTCTCTCCTGAATCTATGAAATTTAGTATCCAGTCTGAATTATTAATTTTAGATTCCAGGCTCAGCTTTAGAATCTGTGTTGTGAGTCTTCCATGAGAATCTTGACTGTAGAGTAATTGTGTCGATTAAAAAAAGAACAAGAAAAAAAATCTGCCATTGTTGACTGGAGCTTTCTTTCCTCATCAGTTATCTGCACAACTTTGTTCTGCTCTTCTGTGGTCATTTAGTTTCACTGACAAGTTCCTGTGAAGACAGTTGAGGCCTCCCCTGGTGCAACTTGCAGCCATTCCCCCTAGTCCTGTCAATGCAAATCTAGTCCTGTTCTTTTAGATAATCTTTTAACATCACATTTGTTTTTAAATATCACCTGAGTTTTGTGTGAAAAGCTTATTTTACTAACAGCCAGTTAAGAAAAAAAAAAAAAGAAAACCAAAACCCCACAGCTGCCAATGCATTATGATAGCTGGTGACTTGGAGGTATATCCAGGCAAGAATCCATGTGTACTTCCAGTCAGGGAATGAAATACGAAAACTTGTGCACATAAAGCAAGAGGGGTTGAAATGAGTGGTTTTTACCTGGAAGTTTCGTAGCATCTGCCATAGGACCAAGACATTTCCATTAGTAATGGATGTAGGGTCAAGCCACTTTGGGATTCATCCATGGAGTGGCAAAAGAGAGAGTCAAACTCACATCAGTCTCCTCTACTGACTTCCCCTTGGCTGTGCACAGACCGGTAAAACAAGTGACGTCCAAAATGAAAATTGGATGTATGTTTAAAACTCCTGTAGATAATTGTCAAATAATGCTTGAAAAAATCAAAACTAGAACTTTCCAAATTTGATAAAGAAGCACGTGATAGCATTTCTGGTACTGACTTGTATATCTCTATTATAGTGCATAATTTGCAATGGTTATAGCAAGTGTTTATGAGGAAGACAACCATATTAAGCAAGTGCAAGTTAATCATATGTTAGGATGTGCTTGTTATTAAGAATAGTTTCTTACAAACCTTCTTACTAAATTGATCAAAGCAACAAATTCTTTTAGGCTCTTGTGCTTTTATGTACAATTTCATAAGATTTTTTTTTCTCTGTGGTATTAGCAAAAATTATTCAGTCAAGTACCTCATACTGTGCTCTTGATGAAAGTAATTTATGTGAATCATGAAATTTCTTTGTGTGATTTGTCAGCACTTCAAGTCCTTCAGTGTGAATGATTGTTTGTTAAATCCCACTGTTTTCTTTTCCAAAAAAGGGAAAAACAAATTTTAAATGAAATAAATATTCAGGTATGAAACAAAAATGCAATGCTCCTCCTCAAAGTAAATTTTCTACTTTTATTCTGTGATGAAATAAAACACAGATTTGTGCATATTTTGTTTTGTTTTTGTGAAATAATGATATGAAGTGATGGGTTCTTTGTATGATTTTGTCTTTTAACTACCACTAGCTGTAAAGGCAGACACTGGAGTATTTGTCTTTGAAGCTTTGCTATTAAAAACACAGAGGTACTTCTAGTACAAAGAGCTGTGTCTATGTGCCCACCTGACTTTGTCTATATTGCTTTAAAGTGTATTTTTCATAAATAAAATGCTAAATAATTTATCTCCATCTGTGCAGCTGAATTTTACCACCATATTACTCTGTAAGTGTCAACTCTGTAAGCTAAGTGTATGCTATAAAACTAATCTAGGGAAATTTGACATAACTTTCTAGGTCTTTAAAATAAAAAGCCTAGTGAGACAATGTTTTAAACTACTACTCAGTAATGCTTAATTGGGTTATTTGTCTGGGAAGATATTTGAGGACTGTATTACAGAATAAGGCTTCAGTAAATGCACTATTACTGACATGTGTCTTTAATCATGGAAAAGGCATGCAGTCAATGACTTTTATTTCCTCCCAAATTAGGAATTTTGCATTCACCTGCCTCTTCCAGTGCTATTTACTGAATTCTTCCATGTGTTGAGACAGTTTTGGATATATTCCTAATATTTCAGTTAACATATGTACTATGGCCTAAATTCTTCAAACCTTAATTGCTACAGACAAGTACATTTTTGTGTTTATATGAAATTGGGCAGTTTTAAAACATAAGAAAACGAAGCTAGTAAGTCTCCAACACTTTCTCATGTTCTTTCAGAAAAAAGCTTATCTGCATGTTTCAGTGCAAGTACACTGTGAATGGAAATACAAATGGTTTAATTTGAGCAAAGAACTTATATATACACCTAAACAAGTCTGAGTGCCATAGTATTTGATTTAGATGGATTTTTTTATATACTTGGGCATTTACATAAATATATAGAGTGCACACAACTGTGAGGTACCTTTTTTTGGCAGAAGCTGCCAGCAAGCAGTAGGCAATCAACCCTATTCAGAAGCAAACTCAAGGAGTGTGGCGTTGCTAAATGTAAATGCGTACTTACAACACTCATATAACTGTGGCAGATACTTTATGGGGACCCATTTTCCTCCCAAGCTCTCTCTCAAGTACTACCACAAGAACTCTCCTGTATAACATCTAAACATCCATTGTGGTTTTAACACGGGAAACATGTCAGCTTGAGGGCTTAACATTATATTTACAGTAGCTTATAGTTTTTTGGGTGAGCTTGTCTTCTGCTGGCTCTTTCAGTAGTATGATCTTTTAAATCCATGTTGGTTAACACCTATACCAAAAACATACTGGTTTTGTTCCATAACTGCAGTAGATTTTCTTTTCTGTACCTCAAAATACTACAAAAGTGAAAACGGAATAACACACATGGCACTGTGAAGGAAATTCAGAAATAAGAATAATTTTACAAAAAATCAGAAGGGAAGAAAAGGCAAATTTGAGTGCTATGGGTTTCACTAATGGAACAAACTCCTAAATTTCCTCCTATTTTCTCTCTACTCTTACATCTTTTCTCTGCTTCCAGGGAAGCAGTCACAGGTTATGACAGTGATTTTTTTCACTAATGGCTTCCCATAGGCTTTGGATCAACTGTCAATCTATCTGTTTTGTTTTATACATGATAGACGCACTGACTTTTACTGCTGCTTTTGTACTTCCTATATTCAAAGCCAGAATAACCTCCCACGAAAAAAATGTTACTGACATTTTGGTATCTGTGTAATAACTGAACGGGAACTTTAAGAGTGCCACATCAGACAAGGACATTCACTTTTGATCGATTCTTCTGATGGTCAAATTTTCCCCTGACATTTCACCAGGTTGTAAGCTCCTCCAGTGGAGTCCACTAGGACTATTAGGGATCTGGAGCACATGATATATGAGGAGATTGTGAGAGAATTGGGTTTGTTCAAGCTGGAAGAGAAGGTTTGAGCAGCTGGGAGACTTAATGGTCTTCAACCTAATATGAAGGTGGTAGACGGAGGCAAGACACACACAGACTCTTTGTGAAGGTATATGGTGATAAGATGAGAAAGGAAATTCCAACTAGATATAAGGAAAAAAAATATATCATGGGCACAGGTTGCTCAGAAAAGCTGAGGATCTCCATCCTTGAAGATATTCAAAACTTCACTAAACAAGGCCCACAGCATCACCACACAACTGGATATACTTTGAGCTGGGCGTTGGAATAAATGATTACTAGATCTCCCTTCTAATATATTTTTTCCTGTGTTTCTAAATTTCCTTCCAAGTGAAATGATAAACAGCATTTTCATTTTGTCCCAATTGATTTTGACTTAAAAATCCTTTTAAGTGCAAATGCTGCCATTACTGCTGTTTTTCAATTTCATTCTTTTACCAAGAGCTGGCCATCATTCCATGAGCTTCTATGAAGTTGGCAAAGTCTATGCCTTTCCTATTCCTTCACTTGCCATCGCTACTAGGAAAAATGGACAGTGAGCAGCAATGCTTCTTGCAGAAATGGTTGTATGAAGCCCTATCTAAAACAGATAAAGTGCTAGAAGAATCTCAGTCTTTAAGTCAAGAAAAACAAAATTGTAGAGTATATGTGTACGTGAAATGTAGTGCCATTGGGGACTGTAGGACCTGCAGTGATTTGCAGTGATACAATGAACCTGTTTGCTTTAAAAATTGTTCGTACTACATTCTGTTATTACATGAAAATCACTGAAAGGTTAACATTTTCTTCTGTCTTATCATTTACATTTCTGTGAGCCTTTGTAACAAGGTTTTAAAAACATTAGCATACAACCAGTATCTCTCTTAAAATGAATACAATGCATCAAGTTAAGCTTTTTTAAAATACAAGGAAGGCTGTTTTAATGATCTAGAGAATACTCAGTAAATTGATTGTGATTGTAATTCACACATGTGACTGAATATAAATTTAAATACTATAAATTAATCATTTTGTATTTCTGATATCTCACATTTTTTTTTCCTACTGCTTCATTTACAGACTTCAGTTGAATGATTGACAGTGTTAATTGTGGTGGCATTTGTGTCAGACACAAGCTTTTCTCTGGAGCCTTAGAGTCAGTGTTTATAGTTGCTGCACAACCTTTGAAATGCATGAGGGTAATATGATTTTATGTTTTTATCTTTACAAGTGCTAGAGAAGCACTGTGCTGTAGTACTAGAGCCAGCAGATCATTCTGAGATGTTTTAAATAACTGCTTTCAAAAACCCTGGCAATGATAGTGTAGTTCTTCATCTTAATGAATACAGAAGTTAGAAGTGCAAATGGAAGTGTGTCTTTGGATTACAGCTGTCAAAAAATTATGCCTTGGTTTTATTAAAGCATTTAGAAATAGAATTGTGAGCAGCCGCATGTGTTTCTAAATACAAGTTCAGTATATTGTTCAGTATAATGTTTATTCTTTCCTCTTCCACGATATTTTCCCATGCCATAGTCTGGTCCTTGAGTATTTGGATTTATTTGTGCTACTTGTTTCTCTAAACTGCAACTACCTGAAAGAAAAATGTGATGTGTTCATCAGAGAAGATTGTTTATTAAATGTGTCACTATCGTTAGAAAGTACTTGTACTGCTTTTACTAAAAGAACTTCCACATATGTGGCAGATTAAAAAAAATGGGTAAAGTCCACACTGACAGGTTTTATTAGGCCTGATACTGCAGTATCACTAAAGTCAGCAAGCATTGCAATGAATGGCGATCGGTAAATATTTTGTCAAGTTTTTGTGCATCCTAATATTAACTGTAGTGGCTTTTAGTATATGAAAACCACTGTCTTCTAGCTCTTGAGATTCTTTGCCCTCAAGCTTTGTTTAAACATAAGTAAATTTTTTTCTTTCTCTTTTTTTTTCTTTTTCTATGAAGCGTAAATAGCTTTTCAGCTGTACCTACATAAAGCAAAACAAGAAAAGAAAACAAAAAATACCCTGTGGCATTTTTTATGTACTCCTAGTATTACAAAATATCATCTAGGTCACTGTTTCTTTAGTCTCAAGCAACCATCACTAATTCAAGAAAATGAAGACAATGTACTCTAAAGCACTAGCACACCTACAGGAAAGCAGCAGGAAAGACCAAGGATGTTGCGAAGAGTTCCTGCAGGCCTTCAAAACCTCAGCACATCCTGGTACAAATTAGAACAAATTCTAAACTGGGTAGTTCTTACTGGTTTGACCAAAATGAATATTTATCTACCTGACTTCAAATGTGAATTAATTCTGAGTGGTAGGTGACGAAGACATTTTAATTTCCACTAAGGATTTTCAGTCCCAGTCGTGGGACTGAACTCTAGTTGTGGCTGAACTGTTGTGTTTCAGAAGGTCATCAATCAATATTTCTTGGAGGGCAATAGGGATAAGAGGAAAAACAAATACATTCTCAGCATTTTCAAATTGTCTGTAGAAGCTCTGAAGCATAGAAATAATAGGATATGATATAATATAATGCAAAAAAAACCCCAACCCTGGGCTCACTAGATTACTTCAATCACAATCGAAGTTAGAATAGCTCAGAAACTGGAGGACTAATATCAAATGCATATTTTCCATTTCAATCAATTACCTGAAATCCTCTTTGTTTTCAGTGATTTTGTGTATGTGTTTTCATAAACAGGTTTCTGTTTGATTTAAGATTAAGGTGTTCTCAAGATATTTCATGACTACACATATGGAAGCTGTGTTTAACAGTGCAGAAAACCTCCCAAACCTTACAATGTCATGTTTTTATATGCAGCATCTGAGGCATATTATGGCTGTCTCCATCCCACCTCTTCTTTCTTGGTGTTTGTTTCTGTAGGTCAGTTATCATCTACACAGTTATGGTACCTGTTCATCAAGTAAACATTAATGTACAACATCTTCACAAAACTACTGTAAAGCAGAAAAATATAACCATCCCTATTTTAGAAAGAATAAAGAGAAATATACAGAAAAAAAGAGAAATTATGAGGATCACACAGAAGCCAGTGGCAAAACCAGAGCAAATTTTCTAAGCCCTAACACATCCTGGTATGTCCTTAAAATCTGCCTGTAATGTAATTAATAATACAAGCAACATTGCAAACTTCAGGTCCAAGAACTCTTCCACTGCCTTGCATGCCAGCCTATGTGGACAGTGTCTCATGTGGCTCAGTGGAGAAACACGGTTATCTAAGGGATGAGTACGAATTCACAGGGACTGCCTCAGGAATGGACTGCATATGGCTTAGCCTCCCTCAAATTATTTTTAACGTTTGATGACTGTCATAACCTTTCTTCAGAAATCCTAACATTCTTTTGGCATAGATAAACAGTGTTTTCTTTTGGCTATCTAAAACAAAATTCTAGAATAAATGACAGGTTTTTAATCTAAATAAAATGTTTTTCTGTTGAAAGTTAAATACCCTGCAGGATTTCATGGCAGATTTGAAGCCTCAGTAAATAAACTCTTTAAAAACTTTAAATATTTTTTCAAATCAATATTCACTGACACTTTTACATAAATTTGAGGAGACCTATAATGGTATCAGAGATATAACGGTTTATTACAAGACAGCAGAATAAGCAATTTTGGAGTGAGTAGTTTGTTTGAAAGGTTTGTAAGCTTATTTTTGAGAGAATCATGAATCGCAACCTATATCTATGTATATTATGTATGCCTGTCCTTGACAAAAAAGAGATACTTTTATTCCACGATAACAGTTTGCAGTAAGGAGTGGGTAACATTCCAAACCTTCATTTGGACAAATACCGCTTATAGCTTTTGATGCAGTCATGGAAATGCAGGAAAAACACCCCTGTTTTGTGTTAAGCCACAGCAGACCAAGCTGGTTTGAAAATCTTTGAAATGGTCTGTTGTGTCCCTTTTCCAGTTCAGGTAATCTTTAAATGACATAGCTAATTTCAACACTTTTTTTTTTTTTTAAACAAACAAAAAAGCAAGCAAACAAACAAAAACTTGATGATTCCTATAGCTGTGCAGAGAGGTTTCACAGCACAAATTACTCTTCAGATTAAAGTCTGCCAGGGTGCTCCATTTCCCTGGAGCATATCTATTCAGTGCAGGCTTCGGCTGCCTGTTGATCTTTAGAAACTGCAGTCTGAGCCAGCATTTGCAGAGTTAAAGCACTTCATGATGTCAAGGAAAATTTTGTCTGATATTCATGGCTACTTCCCAAAGGACCACCTTTTCTGCTGAATTTCTGCACTGTGTAGTCCGTGTATTACTCTTTATTGCCAGTCTGTGCAGGCACCAAAACACTCTGCTTAGGAAACCTACTATTTTATTCCCTTTTTTAAAAACGTATTTGAAAATTTCTGGGTTATTTACTTGTCCTCTTTATCTACACCACAAAGGAGGCAGTTGAACTGTGAGGAAGTGAGAAGGAGCAACAACCAATTACTGCTCTCTGTGGCAGCTATTACTCTCAAAGTGATCTACCAGCCTGTTTCCATAAGGACTTTCCATCCCAAGTAAAGGTGAAGTGTGGAGAGAAGTCCATTAGATGCAGCCCGTTAAATATAATTAAGCAGCATATTTATTTTCTGATCTTTTCTGCCTCCTTTCTTATGCTGCTTTGTATTGTGGCATGGAACATAATTGGTGGTAAGATGAGAAACATTTACTCAATAATTCTTCTACTCATCATTATTTCTTCATTATTTTGCTCACTCTCAAAAACAGATGTTCTGGTGACAGAAAGAGTATTGGATAATCCCATTGCCTGATACCACGTGGATAATTAGTATCTGAATTTTTTTACTTTACCTAGGACAAATTTAATCCTTTCAGAATGTGTGTGTGGAACTTTGGGGAAAAAAAAAAAAAGTTGTAGACAAAATAGAAAAACTGGAGATCCACCATGCAAATTAGGAAAGAGAATTTAGCATTGTAATTATCTCAGAGTTAGACAGCTGAATTGAAAACAAAAGGCTTCAGACTGTTTTGTTTGTTGTTTTTAATAACCTTTAGCAAAATATGCAAGAACTACCATACGCATTTTAATATTTATTAAATGAAGCAATTAATTTAATTTCTCATTAATTTTAAGGAACTCTCTGTGTACTTATGGTTTATAAAAGTTCTCTCTCTAATCTATTTTATCTGTGACCACAATTAATTTTCCTAAGTAAGTATTTAGCATTGGCTCATAGTATTTAAAAAGAATTACTGGCCTTTCACTCAAATTTTCAGTTTAATACCCATTCTAATGAGCAACATACAGATTTTTCGTTAAATATATTTATCTAAAAAATTATGAGTCTTTTAAATTTGTGAATATATTTGGGACAGCCTATTTTCAGGTTCCCTACTGTAACTGAAACTTGAAAGATTTTTATCAATTTTTAAAATATTATCCAGAAGCTAGCTAACAGAGTTCAGTTTGAGTTATTTTTCTTTATTTATTTGAGGGGGGTGTGTGTTTGTTTTGTTTGGGGCTTTTTGGGGCTTCTTTTTTTTGTGTATGTTTTTTGCTGGTTTTGTTTTTTTTCTTAAGTCAAAGTTCATGCACAACCTTACACTGTAATGAGTCTCTCCAGCCTCTGTTGGAGGACAGTCACTTTGTTTAAATTGTTCATGTGTGTCTGTGCTTAACATTGTCTATGAAAGTGTTGGCTGTAAAAGTTGTTAGTTAGGTAAGACAGCCTAGAAAACTGAACACTAACAAAAAGAAAGCAAAGAAAAAAATTATAGAAATTAAGAGATTTTCATTGATCATTATTTCTAGAAACAGAATTTTAAAGAATTGCTTAAAGACATAACTAAAATAAAATCCTTTAAAAAATCAAAATATCTTCAGAGAAATAAAATTCAATTAAAATCTCTAGAAAACTATGTATTACAGTGGGAGAAAATCACCCAGAAGAATGGAGACAATCCTTCTGAATGTCTCTTACTTTGAAATAAATATATGATCCACAAAATTCTTGTCAAATAAACAGCTTCTGAATATTTTGTTTTTAGAAAAGCTTAACTTTGTATTAGAACACTGGATAAATCCAGCTACCTTTTTGGAATGATTTTATTTTCCTTTCTTTTCCTCTGACAAAGAACACAAGTTAATTTCTGACTTCATTTTGTTGGGATAGAAGGACATTATAGGCAACTAGAGGATAATATGTGTTGTTCACTTTTAGTTTTATTTTAACTCAGATGCAGGTGATTTGGTGCTTATTTTTGTATATTGCTAAAGTGTGTGCTCATCAAAATCGGTATTATTTTCCTTGTCTTTCTTCACTATTATGCTGGTCCCTCACTGAATCGAGTGTTTTTCCATTTACTAAGACCTAAAAAATATTTTCATTAAAAGAAAACTAAGTGGGCAGAAGGGGAACACCACTTTGGCAGCACTTGACAGTAAGCGTCAGTGATTCAACTACGGTAGTTCCCGGTGAACTAATGTGTGATTTTCTAATAATGACAAATGAAGACATCATGATGATAAATTCTTTATACCCTAATTAAAAATACCAGCAGTACTGTTCTAATGAATGCAAAAATGTTGCTGTTAATTTTGTATTTGTCAGTATGTCCATACTTTTTAAATTATATTAGTAGAACAAGAAAATACAGAAGATCAGATATTTTTAAATTTATCCAATTTCATTCTTTAAGGCCCATAATCTGAAAACAATATATATATGAGTGATATTTCTGCCAGAAAGACAGGATTACAACTTTTTTTCTCCAATAGAATTGAAGAATGCAAGACTAAGGAAAATTAGAAATCATCTGTGGCCTAGGTATCACACGTTCACACAGGCTGAACTTTAAATATGCATATAAGCAGTGAAATCTTAACTAAAACTAAGTGTTGGATGATAATTGCTGGTGTAGAAACACAAGCAGCACCTGATCATTAATTTCATAAGGGTTACAATGTTTACTTTTCCCTATGTTTAAATTTCAATGCAGAGTCTATTAGAACATATCACCTACATAGAACGTATTGCAGCATAGGTTGTTACTGCAGAAGCAGATTTTTGAATGACTTAAAAAAATGAAGGTAGATGTCTGGCTTGTATCAGGAATAGTGTGGCCAGCAGGAGCAGGGAGGTGATCATTCCCCTGTACTCAGCCCTGGTGAGGCCGCACCTCCAGTACTGTGTCCAGTTTTGGGCCCCTCACCACAAGAAAGACATTGAGATGCTGGAGTGTGTCCAGAGAAGGGCAACGAAACTGGTGAAGGGCCTGGAGCACAAGTCTTATGAGGAGTGGCTGAAGGAACTGGGGTGGTTTATCCTGGAGAAGAGAAGGCTGAGAAAAGACCTTATTGCCCTCTACAACTACCTGAAAGGAGGTTGTACTGAGGTGGGTGTTGGTCTCCTCTCCCAAGGAACAAGTGATAGGACGAGCCGAAACAGCCTCAAGTTGCACCAGGGGAGGTTTAGATCAGATATTAGGAAAAATTTCTTCACTGAAAGGGTTATCATTCATTGGAACAGGCTGCCCAGGGAAGTGGTTGAGACGCTGTCCATGGAGGTATTTAGAAGATGTAGATGCGGCACTTAGGGAGATGGTTTAGTGAGCTTAACTGTTGGACATGATGATCTTAAAGGTCTTTTCCAACCTAAATGATTCTATGATTCTACATTTAACATAAATTTTTGGAGCTTTTAGGAATGGTGTCTTCTTTTGGAATTTATGTGAAAGCATGCACTAAAATGTGTTCGTATTAGCTTCAGCTGGACCACTATCTTAATTATTTTCATCTATAGATTTTAATTCATGAAATTAATTAAAGAAGAATTGGAAATCTTCAGTCTTACATTCCTTATCTGAATTTCTTCAGCATGATATTTAGGTACTTATTTGTGTTTCTAGAAAGAAGTGTGAAAAATGTATGTACACTTGCTTCAGAACTATACTGTACTGGGTCTGGCTGAGGTGGAGTTAATTTCCCTGTAGCAGCCCTTACAGTGCTGTGCATTGGTAGCAGCAAGGGGTTGATAACACACCCGTGCTTTGGCTACTACTGAGCAGTGCTGGCACACATCAAGGCTGTGTCTCCAACCCTTCTTCCACCCCCTCAGCAGTAGGCTGGGGGTGGGCAAGATCCTGGGAGGGGTCACAGCCAGGACAGCTGACCCAAATTGGCCAAAGGGATATTCCATACCAGATGACGTCTGCTCAGCAATAGGAAGCTGAGAGATAGGGGATGGAACCGGGGGCATTCGTTTTTTTCAACGTTTTGCCTTCCAGGGCAACTACTATGTGTTTTTGAAGCCCTGCTTCCCAGGAAGTGGCCGGACATCACCTGCTGATGGGAAGTAGAGAATAATCTTTTGTTTTTCCCTTGCTCTGCTTCCGCTCAACGTCTTGCTTTTGCTATATTAAAACTGCCTTTATCTTGACCCACAATTGTGGAGTTGTTTTTCCATCTTTTTTTTTTTTTCTCCCCTCTCTTCCCTGCTGAGGAGGGGAGGGATAGAGCAGCTTGGTGGACACCTGGCATTTAGCCAAGGTTAAAGCACTACGTATACAAAAGGCTTGTTTCCCTTTTTTGTCCCCTTAACCACACAGTATTTTCAATTGTATTAGAACTGTAGAGACAGCAAGGTGTCCACTGGAACAAACCCTTCAGTGATAACATATATTAAAACTTCATGCCTATTAATCAAAGGAACACAGTCATATGGTTTCAAAAAGACTTTTCAGGATGTAGTGGATAATGTTGTGAAAAGGCTTCTAGCATAAGGTTTCTGTCCATTCACCAAATACTCTGTAAATTCTGTCTTGCATCAAAACTAATTACCTTGGTTTAGATCTGATTGGAATGGGAAGTGCTTTCATTGCACTATATAATTGAAAAATATTAATATATAGCATCTTACTTGGTGTCAGTGTTTTCAAAACTGGAACTCCTGAAAATATTACTATGCTTGCAAGTAACCTAGATAGTGTTTAATTCTGTGACAACCGGGGGATCAGGCCCAGCCAGCACTGGTTCGTGAAAGGCAAGTCCTGCCTCATCAACCTCATCTCCTTCTATGACCAGGTGACCCGCCTGGTGGATGAGGGCAAGGCTGTTGATGTAGTCTACCTAGACTTCAGCAAAACCTTTGACATGGTCTCCCACAGCATTCTCCTGGAGAAGCTGGCGGCCCATGGCCTGGACAGGTACACTCTTCGCTGGATTCATAATTGGCTGGATGGCCGGGCCCAGAGAGTGGTGGTGAATGAAGTCAAATCCAAGTGGCGACCTTTAGTGAGTGGTGTTCCCCAGGGGTCAGTGTTGCGGCCCATCCTCTTCATCGTCTTTGTTGATGATTTGGATGAGGGAATTGAGTGCACCCTCAGTGAGTTTGCAGATGACACCAAGCTGGGGGGAAGTGTCGATTTGCCAGAGGGTAGGATGGCTCTGCAGAGGGACCTGGACAGGTTGGATCTATGGGCAGAGGCCAATGGGATGAGGTTCAGTGTGGCAAAGTGCTGGGTCCTGCACTTTGGCCACAACAANCCGCCAAGAAGGCCAATGGCATCCTGGCTTGTATCAAGAATAGTGTGGCCAGCAGGAGCAGGGAGGTGATTGTCGCCCTGTACTCAGCCCTGGTGAGGCCGCATCTCGAGTACTGTGTCCAGTTTTGGGCCCCTCACCACAAGAAAGACATCGAGGCCCTGGAGCATGTCCAGAGAAGGGCAACGAAACTGGTGAAGGGTCTGGAGCACAGGTCTTATGAGGAGCGGCTGAGGGAACTGGGCTTGTTTAGTCTGGAGAAGAGGAGACTCAGGGGAGATCTTATTGCCCTCTACAACTACCTGAAAGGAAGTTGTGGCGAGCTGAGGGTTGGCCTCTTCTTGCGGATAACTACTGACAGGACAAGGGGGAACGGCTGCAAGTTGCGCCAGGGGAGGCACAAGGTTGGAGGTGAGGAGAAATTTCTTCTCAGTAAGAGTGGCTGGGCATTGGAACTGGTTGCCCAGGGAGGTGGTGGAGTCACCGTCCCTGCGGGTGTTTAAAGAAAGATTGGATGTTGTACTTAGGGACATGGTTTAGTGGGTAACAGGTGGTAGGGGGATGGTTGGACTAGATGATCCTTGAGGTCTCTTCGAACCTTAATGATTCTATGATTCTATGATTAACACGACTGGTGCAACATATGAGCAGATTACAATCACTGTATTTTCATATACTTCTCTTGTGGCTCTCATCCATTAGCCTTTCTGGTTTCCAGGCAACCCTGGTTCACCTTGTCCCAAATGAAGTGCTGGTACACTTTGTCCTTTTCTGGTCTACAGTTTCTCAAGAGTATTACACTCTTATGATACACTCTTACCTTATTTTGGTATTCAAGTTTAACATTGTCTCAGTGTTAATGGTGATGTTGAGCAAATGAGAAAATAAGATGATTTATTTCATCTGCAATTAGTACTGTATTCTCCTAGCTATATTTCGGTAATAATGTTTTGCTTTACCACTGATTTAAAAACCAGAGTCCTAGAATGTAGAGCTCAAGTGGAATCCCTTCTTCCTCCTCTGTATAGATGATCTTTCTAGTTGAGGCTTTTATGTAGAGCTGCAGATGCTAAAGGCATATTAGTGAATAACTTCTTTCTAAGACACTTTTTTCAAGACAACTCCAAGCTTCTGGCTTCTTCAACATCTATGGAACTACTCAATATCTTATAGGTTACTCATGAAACATCTCATCTTACTACTTGGCACACGAGATGGTCCTCAGTGTATATGACATTAATGAACACACACAAAAAGAATCCTGTCTTTCACCTGTGAAAACTGATGTTAGGGGATTTATTTTATTTTTTAAATTATCAGATAGATTATTCTGTCCAGAACACAATAATTTACAGTTTCCTCTGTAAGTATTATAACTAGTTATGACTTTAGTAATTAACACACTACAATTTGACAGAACCTCTGCCTGCTTGGTTTGTTCTGTTGTAGTTTTCAGGACTTAAGACACTGATGAATTTGAGTAAAATTTTCCAAATGAAGTGAAACTAAGTAAATAATTTTTTTAAAAAGAAAAGGATATTCAGCCTGTTAGCTGGTGTAACTACTGAACACTACACTGTTTGAGACAGAGTGGTGTTGATCCTTTGTTATGTTCTTCAAGGAAAAAAAAATTTTGAAATGTAGCTTAGAAATTATCATGACCTGTAAAACTAGGTTGCATGTTTGCACAGAAGCAATGGAGTAATACAGCAACATCAAAGTATATATTGTTTCCAATTTATTGCATCTTTTCTATTTTGAGAACATATAATAATGTCAGATACATATTGTAACTTTATTGCTCACTCTATCGGTCGCTTCCTTAATTTGCAGAATGTCAACCTAAGTTTTCAGTGACAGTTGATATTGTATCTAGACTCAAACTAGACAGACTGATAATGAAGCTGCAATGAGTAGAACTGTAACTATGTGAATGGGTTGATTTAATAAGGTTAACATCTGTCACTTTCAGCAAGTTTAGCACTCAGACCCTACATATCAAGATCCTGTTGCCAGGCTGAAGATTAGTTGCTAGTGAGAAATACCAACAGGAAATGTCAATGTCTTTGGCATCTGTTTCGAGTAAAAAAAAGTTTCCAAATGGTGTTATTTGTCTTTACTGGTGACATAATGGATATTACAGGAAGGAGTCATATTTCGAAGATTCTTCAGTGATCGGTGGAATGGGAGAGCTTCCAACATTACAAGTTCAGGCCAAGCTAGCTTGCAGTGCCTTTAACAAAGGGTGTGTAATAATACCAGAGTAGTACTGGTTCCTTAAGGCCTCTGGGTACCCACAAAAAAAAATAATTAAAAAAAATAATTAAAACCAAGTATTTTAATTTTACTTCTCTGTTTTCTCTACCTAATTTCATATTGTTTTGTGGAAAACCAGGAATGATGATGATCGTCTGTTGGCTTGATCACTCCTGGCTCTACTCAGTTTCTCCTTTGAAACAATAAAGGTGGAATACTGGGAGTCATGCAGACTAGGATCTATAACTAGCACTTCATCTGCACTGCACTATCTATTTTGTATATTTTTTGGTCAGATCATGTTAATATTTTCCTTTGTGTCTTTACTCACAAACTGTGAGTGACAGTAACTTGCAGATGACAGTTTCTCTATAAAAGCCGTACCAAAGCATCTTCAGACAATGCTTTTATTTTGATACTATGCACAATTTCATGAAAGTTTTAGCAAAAAGACATTACATTTCGTACAGCCTAACTGCAACAATCCTCTAAGAATTATGTCATTCACTATATTAAAAGTCTAATGTTTTAACTTAGATTTCAACTTACATAATTTAAGCAGTTTACTACTTATCCTGTCTAACCATGGAAACCGTAATTCAGTTTCTTCATCTTCATTTTGATGGATGTTTTTTCCCATTTTTACCAAATCTATCTGTGAGATTGTGGAAAGAGAAATCTTCACACTGAGGTATAGCTCTAATTGTTGCAATGTCTCACGTCTTTTGTTTGGCCATTTATTTTAGATCTCATTGTTGATGTGTGAGTTGGCTGGGCTGAAGGGATAATCACATGATAATCTAATGAAAAGCTCTTTTCTATTGCTAAGCAATACGACAGGAACTTCCCTTTCTAAATATAATCTATGGGAGTAAGTAGGGAGAGACTCATGGATGAGGCAGTTCAATAGTCTGCATCTTCCAAGACATTCTTGCTAGCCACAGATACTCTTTGTAAGTCCTGTAAGTGTGCTGACTAACTTTAAACCTTCACACCTGACACTGGTATGAAGGATTACACTGAGCAAAAAGGAAAAGACAATGACACTCACAGGAATCTTTGGCAGAAAGTGATGCATTTATAGCATAGGTTAATTTCCCAAATGAATTACTTCGGTATTTATTTTTATAGATGTATTTTAATATGAAAGAAGATATCTACCTTGTAAAAACTGAAATAGTCTAACTCTGGAAATCTTCTCTATCACTCCTGCAAATTCAGTGACATATAAAACCAACAAAAAGAAATATCTTTTTTTTCCCCAAAAAACCTGTTTTATTTCAGTCTATAAGTTACTCATTTTAGGACCAGTTCAAAGAGTGTGCAAATAAATCTTGTGAGTTTAAAAAAAACCTAAAAATTAAAGAAGTCCTTTGACTTAAGAACTAAGTCTCCTGGGTACAAAAGCAAATTGTATCTCATTGCCACGAAATTTACACATTATTATACTCTGCGATTCTTAGGACACAAAACATTTTTCGGTATATCCTACTATAACAGAATCGTAGAATCATAGAACCATTTGGGTTGGAAAGGACCATTTAGTTCCAACCCCCCTGCCATGGGCAGGGACACTCTTTACCAGACCAAGTTGCTCAAAGCCCCATCCAACCTGGCCTTGAACACTTCTAGGGAAGGAGCATCCATAACCTCTCTGGGAAACCTCATCCAACCTTGCCGCCCTCACAGAAAAGCATTTTTTCCTAATATCTAATCTAAATCTACCCTCCTTCAGCTTAAGGCCATTACCCCTTGTCCTGTCTCTACATGCCCTTGTAAACAGTTCCTCTCCAGCATTCCTGTAAGTCCCCTTTGGATACTCTCTGGAGCTTCCTCCTCTGCAAGCTGAACAAGCCCAATTCTCTCAGCCTGTCCTCATAGAAGAGGTGCTCCAGCCCTCTGATCAACTTTGTGGCTCTCCTCTGCACTCACTCTAATAGCTCAAT
>VWZZ01003452.1:0-28969 GCA_013399095.1 Psophia crepitans | reverse complement strand
TCTGGGCTGCTAACGCACACTACCAGCTCACGGTGAGCTTTTCATCAACAGGCATGCCCAAGTCCTTCTCCTCAGGGCTGCTCTCAATCCATCCTCCTCCCAGCCTGTAGCTGTTCTTGGGGTTGTGCTGACCCACGTGTAGGACCTTGCACTTGGCCTTATTGAATTTCATATGGTTCACACTGGCTCACCTCTCTAGCCTGTCAGGGTCCCTTCCCCTGCCAAGGGACGCCATCCAGCATCCCTTCCTTCCAGTGTGTCGACCGCACCACACAGCTTGGTGTCATCGGAAAACTTGCTGAGGCTGTACTCCATCCCACTCTCCATGTTGCCAGCAAAGATGTTAAACAGTGCTTGTCCCAGTAGCCACCCCTGAGGAACACCACTCATCACCAATGTCTACTTGGACATCAAGTCATTGACCACAACACTTTGAGTGCAGCCATCCAGTCTATTTCTTATCCACCGAGTCATCCATCCATCAAATCCATGTCTCTTCAATTTACAGACAAGGATGTCGTGTTGGACAGTGTCAAATGCCTTTCACAAGTCCAGGTAGATGACATAACTTGCTCTTCCCTTGTCCACGGACGCTGTAACCCTGTCATAGAAGGCCACTAAATTTGCCAGGCATGATTTGCCCTTAGTGAAGCCACGTTGGCTTTCACCAATTGCCTCCTTATTTTCCATGTACCTGAGCATAGTTTCTGGGAGGATCTGCTCCATGATCTTGCCAGCCACAGAAGCAAGACTGACTGGCCTGTAGTTCCTCAGGTCTTTCGTTTTTCCTTTCTTCAAAATAGTGGTTATATTTCCCCTTTTTCAGTCCGTGAGCATCTCACCGGTCTGCCACAACTTCTCAAATATGACAGAGTAGCTCGGCCACTTCATCTGACAGTTCCCTCAGAAGCAGCAGATGCAGCTCATCAAGTCCCATGGACTTGTGCACCTTCAGGTTCCTTAGATGTTCTCAAACTTGATCTCCTACAGCAGGCAGTTCTTCATTCTCCCAGTCCCTGCATTCACCTTCTGCAACTTGGACAGTGTAGCTAGAGCCCTTGCCAGTGAAGATTGAGGCAAAAAAGTCATTGAGTACTTCAGCCTTCTCCATATCCTGGGTGACCAGGTCACCTGTTCAATTTTGGAGGGGAAGGTTCCCCACCCACCTATATATCTGCATGAAGGTCTATCCAATTAACATAAATACTTAAAAATATCCTCAACCAACATGACATACTAATTTGTATTTTAAAAGCTAAATCTGTCCCGGTATTATGGAAGTGTTCTTTCATTTCTTTCCTCATGAAAGGGGAAATTAAATGATATGTAGTAAAACTAGCCAAAGATAGACCAATTACTTTTGAATGCTGTTCAAAAAGTTTACCAAAAAACCTCAGAACTAAAATGAAAGCAAATCTCCTCAACGTCCTCGATCCCTCCTGTACCCCTTCCTCATCTGCATTTACTTGACAATTTGTTCCCATGGGGTTGTCTGTTTCCCTCATGGTCTGAAAGGGCATTCAAATGGCATTTTTCACATTGCAAAAGAATTGTAATCTCAGTTTTATATTTGCATTTAGTGTTCATCTTCATTAAGGCATTTAGTAAGTTCAAGAATGTCAGATACATTGTGACAACTTTTTTTATTTATTATTACATCTCCATTTACAGAAGAACTTTATTATTCAGGAAATTAAAGCCACCCTCCATTAAGGCAAACTAAAGCAAGCCACACCAGCTACAATTAGGGGCAAATGACAATCACAGTTCTGAATGACAAGGTTCTCTTGTCCAGAGCCAGGTGAAGCATTCAGAAAGAGCCACAGATTCTCTGCTACTTGGTTTCTAGTCTACTAGGTCATTAAACTAAGGAGAAATTTGGCATCTCTGTGTGATGAACTGTTGCAATTCACACAGGAAGAAAGTGTACCAGTTCTATCCCTACTCATCTGTTAAACTGCCCTGTACACAGCTGGTATCTCCAAACAGAGGTGTTATGGTTTTACCCCAGCCAGCGACTGGGCACCACGCAGATGCTCACTCAGTGCCCCTCATTGGAAAGGGAGAGAGAATCGGAAGAGTGAAAGTGAGAAAACTCGTGGGTTCAGATACAAGAATTTAATAAGTAAAGCAAAAGCCGCGTGCACAAGCAAAGCAAACCAAGGAATTCATTCCCCACTGCCCACGGCAGGCAGGTGTTCAGCCATCCCCAGGACAGCAGGGCTCCGTCACGCGTAATGGTTACTTGGGAAGACAAACACCATCACTCCTAACGGTGCTGGCCCCCCTTCCTTTTCCCCCCCAAACCCCTTATAACCCGAGCATGACGCCATATGGTATGGAATATCCCTTTGGTCAGTTGGGGTCAGCTGCCCTGTCTGTCCCCTCCCAACTCCCTGCGCAACCCCAGTCATCCCACTGGTGGGGCGGTGCGAGAAGCAGAAAAGGCCTTGGCTCTGTGTGAGCATCACTCAGCAATAGCAAAAACATCTCTGCACTGTCAGCGCTGCTTCCAGCGCAAATCCCAAAATGCAGCCCCATACTGCCTACTATGAAGAAAATTAACTCACTCTCAGCTGAAACCAGGACAAGAGGTTTGTTGAAAATGCCTCCTTTCCTCCCAGACACCCAGTTGGTCCTTTTCAGGATCTTCACAAAGCACTGTTTTCTCCACTCCAAAGTGAAGGAAACTCAGGAAAAGCCTTACTAATCAACCCAGCCAAAGTACTGAACAAATGGGTGGGACCTGAAAAGTCTAAGCCTTAAAAAAGATAAACTCCTTCTCTCCTGCTGCAGCTATAACCTCAGGCTATATTATGCTGCTTATGTTTAAGTACTACAATTGCAGTATTGCTGATATCTTGAGGATTTGTCCTCTCCAGAGCGGTTGTTTAAGGTTACCTTATTAGGTAGCCAGAGCTGCATGACTCAGTCTGTGAAAATTCAGTTTAAGCCTTTTTCTTGCTCTCACCAAAGGTCCCAAATTATATTTAAAAATAATTCTCAAAAATTAATCCAACCCTACTAGGGCACTCTCTGACAAAGCAGTACATCATAACTACTCTTTACCCGTATGCAATTAGCACAAGGTAGATTTGACTATCCAGTGAAACAGTCTAGGGCTAACTTCTGGAGAGAAAGAAAAAAGTTTGACCTGAAATCAGTTACAGATGATCAAAACTTCAAAATAAGATGCCTGAAATTAAGGAGCTATCAACAGCAGCCGCTTTAAAAGCCAGCCTGAAATAGTGAGCATCATTATAGAAAACTGTATCAGATAATAAATAGATCTTTAAACATCTGGTGGTAGTTGGTGAATTAGTACTCATTACTGCTTCTAGTATGAGCTGATATGGTCCTATTTAAAGTAAACAGTTATCAATATTCTCACCAACTCTACTCCAAAACAGCCTAATGGCACCAACTCAGAAATGGTACAAAGCAACCCTTTCATAGATCTGGTCCACTCTTTCAGACAAGAGCTCACTCAAAGCCTAATCCAGCAACAGCTTTTTTGCTATATGAGAGTGTCAAACTTCTCTCCCCTTTGATATTAACTTTTTTACTTTTTCATTTTAATGCTTAGTCTCAACACTTGATAAAAACAGAACGACTGTTTTAAGATTCAGATCTTCCAGTTCAACATGCAGATCAAACAACTTGCAGTGTTTGGAGAGTATCCAAACATTTGGTTACCAAACTGAGAAAGTTGGGGGTTGACCTGTGTGACTGACCCATCGTAAATTTCTAGCGAGTAGACAGAATGACCCTTTTTCTTTGCTTCGGTTAAATAATCAGGATATAGTACTTAAGTCAGTAACAAATAGATAACCCATGTCCTAGCAGTATCACTTATAATGGCCTACATTCTTTGTTATCAATACTCCTGTAATCAATGTGTCTGTACAAATTTATCTTGGCAGAAACCAATATTGTAGATAGTCTTCAGTCAGAATCACAGATTAAAACACCCTGTAACTTTGGGGAGGTGAAAATCAATGCAACATTTACACCTGTAATTAATCTCTAGTATTTTTAAAGATTGGAATAAATGTGAAATTCTCTCTAAACAGTGCAGAATAAAGTTACTTTTTCCACAATATATTGCCATTGTTGTTTCTAAAACAAATATTTTTCTTCTGTTAAAATTTAATTTTTAAAGACTTACTCAATTTGAAGAAGTCTTATAGCCTGAAGACAGAAAAGGAATATAAAAGAGAAATCAGTACAGTGTTATCGAGTTCTCATCTTTGAATGCTCCTGCTTTGTTTACAATTCTTAATTTATTTTGATCGCAGACAAGATGGATGAGAATGTCACAAGCTATCTATAACAAGTATTTTAAGCCTTCTAAATAACAGCTGCCTTCAAACAGGATTTCAAAGGATATTCACTGAACTCTGCACAGTTCCAACAGGCTGATACTGCAGGCTACTGCATTTCCTACTGATCTCTCATAGGTCAATGAGAGCTGCAGGTGCCAAAAACATCTCAAGACCAACATGGAACCCTCAATATGTGGATAAAAGACCACAGCCCATACTGATGGAAAACTACAGCTAGCACCATGGTTTTGCTCAAACTAGAAAGAAGCTGTTGATTTGTGTACCTCAAAACTATGGATGATCAATGACACAAACATAGTCCAGTTAATTCTTTGATAACTTACCCAATTGATAATTCATTTTAAATATTAATTCCTGAAGTACAATGCTGCACTATTTGTGACTTGTTAATTTTTTAAAAAAATTCTAAAGATTTTTCGCTATGTGAAAATTTAAGATTACCCCCATTCCCACAGGTGCCTCTGCACTAAAGAAATCATGACAAGACATGAAGTTTGAAGTTGAAACTTTCAAAGCTGACTTTAAACGTCTCACCTGAATCAGGACTATCTGTAAACTGATATGGTCCAAACTTAGTTCAGACACACATTACATTCATTTCCCCCTTCAAAAAAAAATCAACAATGCTGCTTGTATTTTTTTAAAGCTGCCATTGTCTGAAACACTTGAAAGTTTTATTCATCAGCTATGACTTTTATAACAAATTTGCTAAAGATATACATATTGACATTTTCAGACTGCTAGTCACAGCATCTACAAAGATTTTCCTTATTCAGGTTATATATCTGAAACATAGTGAGGTTATTTCACGTGTAATTGCCCTAGGATGCCTTGCTTGTACAGGCTCCGTAGAGAGATTATTGTAACAGTATGATAAAAAGCATTTTGAGCTGTAGAATTCAAGATCATTAGTGTCTCAATTTTGCACAAAGATGAAGACAGCTATGAACTTTTAGGTGCATTTTTGGGGCTAGGGCTCAGATAGAAACAGTATTTTCTTCATGCATGCAAATGAAGCTCATCTTACCTATCAAAAACCAGACAAATTAGTATTAATAGAAATACTAAGATAACACTAACAGCACAGTAACCAAGAAATATGTGTGTGTGATTGAGACATTAGTTCAGGACATAATTCAGCAGTTACCCAAGTCCATCTCCCTCTAAAGCTTGAAGAGACTTATTTTGTCAATAAAACAGGGATTGCCAATTGCTTCTGCAGAAGGAACCATTTTAACATAGGTACCAGATCCCTGTGCAAAAGAACACTGCTACATCTCTGCTACCTGCAAGAAATTATTATTGAAGCTTAACTTTTAAGAAACTCTGATGATAAAACCTGAGCAAAGTGGTAATACCATGCTCTATAGTGTTGCCCTGTATCTCTCTTCACACAGTTTACACAAGTGCTTGGTAACCAGTCTTTACAGAAAACAAATAATAGAAAATTAGTTATCTGCAGCTCCCTGAAGTTAACTAGAATCCCATCTGTGCTTGGTTCACACATCGTAGGATAGCCATTACCTACAGAATCAGTATTTACATCTAATACAAAACCAAAAGAAAAGGAAGACATCATTCCTCTTTTGAAGAGTCCCAGTTAATCTGGTAAGAGCGGCTGGAATTTGAACCAAATCATAGGATGCTCTTTTCATCATCTTGCTTCTCAAAATAGAGCACCAGCTGTAGGGCTAGTATGTAGCAGAGAGAACATCAACCACTTTATATAGCACAATAAACACTGAGAGTGAGGAGAACAGGGAAAGGAGAGAAAGAACAGAGGGTTTTGCTCCCAAGTAAGAGCTCTGAATCTCAAGGAAGTATTTTCTTTTACTTACTCCTCCCTTCTTTCCCCCCTATAAGATGGAAAGGTGGAAAGGCTCTTTTCTTCCCTCTTCAGGTGCCCTCATAAACTTCTGAAACAGAACTCAGGGCCCCATACATATTTCCATATTTCCTAATACCTTCACCTTGGCTGCAGCTTGACAGGGCCTGTGGCTGCCTGAAGTGTTTTGCTTTGGGCTCCTGCACTTCCCTGAGCTGAGCAACACTGCTAGTTATGTTAGTCATCCATCTACAACCACCTATAACCTTTAACCAGCAGGGAAGCACCAAGAAGGATAACTCCGCTGTTTGGTGTCCCAGGCCAGGTAGTGCAAAGAGGACTGACTGAATTACCCGAATTCATGAGACAGACAAACCATAGCCACACTGGACTACCTCGCTAGTGTTAACAAGAAAAATTAACTTCGAGAAAGGCAATCCTAGGAAAGGAAATCAGGAAGGAACCATATAGAAGCAGAAACAGCCAAAGTACGCTTGGGCTTTTTGGGTATTGGGTGTGGGGGCGGTTGTTTCTGGTTTTTGTTGGGTTGGATTTTTTGTTTTGTTTAGGGGTGTGTGTGTGTTTTGTTGTTTGGTTTGTTTTGGTTTGTTGGTCTTTTTTTTTTTTTTTTTAAGTGTAACCTCTTACTTTTTGATCAGACTTCTCACCGATGGTCACTTGATCAGACTGTCTCCCATTACCTGCCATACAGCATCTTAAATTCATTTCCACTTTAGATTTCACAAATTACTTGCTCATTCTTTACTCCTCACCCCCATCTCCCTCAGTCTTTTCTCACTCACTCTTCAACTTCAATGACTTATGTTCTTTTACTCTGAAATGTATCCCCTCCTAATTAAATCTGTTGTCACTATCTCCTCAGAAAGTCTTAATTTTTCCCCATTTAGCAACATGCCACAAGCTCTGCGGCGCACAGAGTGCCTGCAACTTTGTTTTTTTACTTGACCAAGTGCAACAACTATTCCTTCGGCACTGCACTCAAACACCACAAAAACAAATGCCATCCACAGGAGTCACTTAACAAACATTGTATTCGAATCAGCCTCTAAGATGCTGACAGTAGAGCATCTCTGAGAAAACATCCTTATTTGTTTGCATCATACGTGACTAGTGGAGATGCTCTTGATGAAGAATGACATTTTGAGGGTTAGTACCAAAACTACTAGGGAATTAAGTTATTTCTAAACATCTCTAAACAAATCGTTTAGCTTGCCAAAAGCATTTACCTTCAGCATTTTTAGGATGGAAAAAAAAAAAAGAAATATTTTGAAATGAAAATGCCTTGAAAAAAAGAGGTTACGACAAAATGATTAAACAACCTCATAATAAGATGTTTCACTTCATTAGGCAAAGGATTTCAACTCAATCTGATTTGGGAGAGGGCAGAGTGAGCAGAGTGGTGGTCCAGCTCCGAAAAAGAGAATGAGAGCATTGTTTCATCAACACAAAACACCACCACACCTAGGAAACCGTTGCTTTAGATTTAAAAGAAAAAAAGTCATATCAATTCAATCAGCAATGGCTGTTATTTACATGTTATCAATACTTGACTGACTTCTTGTCATTTCAGCATGGCTACCTGGCCTAACTTTCACAGATTTTTTTCTTTGCTGACATAATCTCCAGAGAGATCCCTGGATAACAGATCTAGGGAAAAAAACTGCCCTTGCCCCCAAAACAATTTAGGTCTCCATAAAACAAAATCTTTTACATCAGTTAGATGCTGTCCTGGATATCCTGCTTATCTATTATCCTTTAAATACCAAAGGCTTTGGGAAGGACATGACGGAAGTTCACGGCTGGGGCTTATCTCTAAAGTCAGTTTCAGATGCCAGTTCAAGGTCTTGACTTTAATCTTCAAAGCAATTAACAGATGAGCCTCTGCTACACTGGAGACCGAATTGCTATCTATAAATTTCCTAAACAGTTGTGCTTCTTTGGGACAATGCTGATCACAAAGCCCAGACCAAGCTGCATGAGAGCTGGGGCAAAGCGTTTTCTGTCATAGCAATCTGGCTAGGAAACAAGTCTCCATAGGAGAATTCAGAGCTTCACTCCTTTGAACCACTTTAAGCCTCATCCTAAAGAAAGGGAAAAAAAGAAAAAAAGAAAAAAAGAAAAAAAAAAAAGAAAAAGCCGCTTACCTAAGCAGTGGCACAAGCTGCAGCAACCCTCCCCAGTCACATCATAATATTTTCCGTACCCTATCCTCAAATTAATTAGCAAAAAAACCATAGAAAGTGTTTTTATTCAAAAGGGAGATGAGCAAAGAGTTTTTCAGGCATTCAGGAGAGTTTTAGCTAATGGTATCATAAAAAAAGGTACAGGCAGCAATCCCAGCTAGCGAGGATTGTATGTTATGCACCAACATGAGCAATTGCCTTTGTGTTAGCCTTGCAAACCACAGTTTGGAAAACACTGCACCAATAACTAGATTAATGAAGCAAACATGCTGAAACTAAATTTCCTCTTCAAAACAGAGTCAGCCTACCTCTGCAGAAATAATACATGCTACACTGGTACTCTACGTCCACCTCAAAACCATCTTCTGTCCTATGCAAAACTACATACATAATTGAAGTTATTAAATATGAAAAAATATGCCTTTAAAACATGAGGTTCTCTTCCAAAGTGCCCAGTTCAAGGATGGAATCACATCCCACATGGTACAGGGGGAGACTTTGACACCTGCAGTCACTGCAAAAAACAGCTGAAATTGTGAATTGTGAACAGACAGAGGATAACTGTGTGTAAGTGCATGGGTGAATGACCAAAACTGAACTCATGAACTCTCAAGCAGAAGCCTGCTGCTTGCTAGCTGCAAACAGTATGGGCTGCTTGGAAATTTGATAGCATCTGAAATAAACTGAAGTTGCACGTACTTGAATCCTTCAACTAATAAAAGAGGCATGAGATGGTCCCACCATNATCTAGTCCAACCATCACCCCACCACCTATTACCCGAATCCTTCAACTAATAAAAGAGACATGAGATGGTCCCACCAATCGAGAGACTGATCACCTCCTGTGCTTCTCCACAAACATTGTTCAGACTGGAGAAACCAGGAGCTTGGTTTCCAGAAAAAAACAGCTGGTACCAAGAGATGAGTTCCTGAGAGGAAGAAATTGTCTTGGAAAGAAGAAGGGGGCCCAGAAAAAAAAAAAAAAGTGAAGATCCTGATCCTAGGAGAAGTCTGGGGAAATAAGGGAAGATCCTGGAGATGAGGGAAATATGGAGATCAGTGTCAGGGGATATACATGGACCTTGGCCAGTGGTGCTCAATATCAGTAACCTGCAAGCAGCATCACAGCAGGAACTGACATGACTTTCTGCCCAGCCTTCCCAGGTAAGCATTAACCTCCCTACAGGGAAGGGAAGTTCAACCTCAGGAATGAAACTGTAGGGCTGTAACAAGCCACAGAGAACAAACAAATAAGTTAAAAGTTCCCACCAAAGTTTTTGCAGAGGTTATATTCCCTACTTGCCCCAAGGATTCTGGATGAACCTTAGATAAAAGCTATGGGATGGAGAAGGAAGTGTGGAGGGAGAAGTGCTGCTGTTAATTTGGCATTCATTTGAAGGAGCTGAATGGGAGCCAAAAGTAGTACAGATGGCATCTCAATTTCCCCTTCTTTAGAAGAAAAATGTATTTTTAATACAGTAACTTTTTGTTTCCATTAAGGCATTTTTAGCCATGAAATCAGGACAGTTAAAAGCAGTAGTTAAAACCTCAGCTTTTAGATTACAGCTCTGAAAGCTGTTTATTTCACAGAGTGATGGTTAGCAATACACACATACAGCTTCAAAACTATAACAAGGTGCTGGGCAGTAAGGATGCAGGGGGTTGTTGGCAGGCATCTAGGAAGGAACACTAAGCATCACAAAAGAGACCGTACTGTTGCCTTTACACAGGGCGAGGAGGGGGAAGGAGTGTGGAATTTATATTAAATTATATATTCTACTTTGTTCTTTGCAGTGAACATTAGCTCTAAGCCTCCCCTGCTACACAGCATTCAGGCAGCTGCCTGGTTTTCAGACACCTTATTAAAAGTCTGACAGCCATCAAGGCTGCAAATCTGGAATTTTGACTGCATTTCAAACACTGACTCATCTCATTTAATAAGTAGCACAAGAACCTGGAAGGGACACAGGTGGGGAAAAAAAACCAAACCATGATGGCAGTTTTGGAGTTTCTCACCTTGAGTAGAAACGCAGGCTGTATTTAAGAGCAAGATTTTGTTCTGACTAAGGAAGTCAGTCAACATCACAAAAATTTGCAAGGACTAGCAGAAGAGACTGGGCAAGAAACATTACCCAACAGAAAATACTGCTGGAACATTGTCCCATGAAAAGGGTCAAGTTCAGATAAGGTACGAACAACCTCAAGGTATATTAAAGAGCCACAATTTGATTGCTTTTGAGTTCCTATGGTAAGATACACTCCCTAAAACTGTAGTCCTCAATTCCTTGTCAGGTGGCCCTGCATTATATTAACTTATTTTGGTTCCCAGTAGCTGAATCCTAGAGCATCACAAGAGAAAGGAATGAAAATGTCTTGTGGGGGAAGGTGAAGAGGGAAGGGAAGTAACTCTCAAAACACATCAGGCATTAATTTTGTAATCTACAGACTACAATATTCAGGTTCAGTCCATACCCACGATTTAACGTGATTGACCAGCCTAGGCCAACAGGATAGTGGCCTAGAGACTTTAAAACCTTAAACTTTCTCAGAGCTGGGAAAAGTTAGAAAATCCTACCAGAGCACAGTGGGTCCTGAAGCACACTGCAGTCCCAAGAGACCAGTATAGGAAGTATTGCACAGCTTTATTGAGATATTGTTTCTCACAGCTTCCATGTTCAGTGTCCCAGACTACAATACTTGGACTTGGGCCAGTTCTGTTTATTCCCAGTTCTGCTGCAGTCAACAGGGGCAAACCAACAACAGTATGAACCAGTGGAACTCAGAGTCAAGAACACCATCTTGGTGATAACTTCTAACACAACTGTATTAGTTCTATCTGCTAGCACAGAAATTTGAATTCCCAACTACCTTCTTCCTTTCTCCATGAGGAAAACACCTCCAAGGAACAATGATGCCCTTAAAAAGAAGGCTGAAACATTTAATATGTTGTTCTCCTGCATATCTCATGTTCTCACATAGTTCATGTTGACAGTCATCTGTGCCCTATGGTTGTTACAACACTATATGGAACAACCATCTCTTACCCTTCCATACATGCAGTGGGGTGGCAGGAGTGCCAGCAACCATGCATATCCATCATCAATATGATTGACATGTTGATGGATAACAGGATTAGTAATATAGTTTGGATGGTACAGTATCATCACAAGATGTTCCAGATTCATCTGAGCTTTCTGACACTCGTCAACTCCCCTCAGCACCTCTTCATTTTAATGTTAAGTAGCACGCCTTAGATGAGGTTTGCAATACCATAACTTGCCATTCCAGTTTATTATCAATGTTACGAAGATCAATAACTCATATTACCAATCCATATGTGAAATGTGTCATTCTTGTTATGCTGGGTTTTGATAACTTTGACTAATGGTTGGGGTATGGGTCCTTGGGCTTAGGGAAGGAGATATTTTTAAGTTCCACAATGGTTCTTCTTATCTGACTTGGTGTGCATCACTGCAGCTGACTAGTGACACTCAAGCCTGCACATGTACATCGAGATATTTCACTTGGCCAAGCTTAACAGAGCTGCCGGAGCTGTAAACTCCTGTAGTTAAAAGCCAGCCACAACATACAAACTAGGAGAAATGTGTACGACAGGGCCTCTACAAACAACATATAAATTGTACAGCTAAGCAGCATGGGATCTGTAGGAGATGCAGATTGTAGTTTTCCTTGAGTCTCTGCAGGATTTAATAAATCCTTACCTTTATTTTATTGTTTATACTCCAGGTGCAGTTCCTGAATGGTATCAGGTAGTCACACCCCAGTATCTCTCTCCTATTTTTAAGACATAGTTGGGAAAAATACCTGAGTCGGGCTAAACTATGAAGACAAAAAGAAAGGTGAATGAACACCCAACCATACAAACGGAGAATTTCAGTGCTGGTTGGTAGCTATATATACAGTTGGAATAAGAGCTCCTTCAAATCCTTGATTGTGTTATCTAGTCAGAAGTCTAATACTCCAAATATATGGATACACAGATTATGAATAGCTTTCTTGTTCTAGAAGTTGTTTTAACCAAAATATTGAATTTCTGCTTTGTGGAAAAATGTGAAACAAACAAAACCCAGTTTTCATTCCTGTGAACATATGAAATGGCAGTTCTGAACAGGAAACTGTGCTGAACTTTCAGAAGAACTACATCAGAACCCCCAATTATTTCTGCTGCATTTGGCAGAGATTTTCGTTATTTCACAACAAATAAGTAGTACAGTATAATTATATATTACTATCATTGATGCCAGTATATGGATATTTCATTATTTTCAGTGTCCTCTAGGGTAAATTCTAATTGGTACTGTTTAGAGAATCTCAATTTTTTTTTTTCTAATAAATGGTTTGACACAAAAGCATTTGAAAAAGTATTCCCATATCTGTAGCAACAGACATGACAATATATTAAAAGCAAAAAATAAAAATGAAAGTGTTTCCTAAGTTTACCAAATTTTGTTTGGGAAGTTTCACATTTCATTTATTTTTCTCTCTAATTCCTTATTAACACAGGTAAAATTTTGTCAGAGAAATGAGTTCCAACAAAAGAAACTTTGTATGACCACATTTGCTAATACAGAAATAAATCCAACAGCCGTATATACCAGCCAGCAAAGCAGAGATGCCAGCACATCAAACACAAGCAAGACCGCTCAGCGGACATTAATCACCGCTGGGCAGAAGGAATTCTCAGGCACCTCACAGCCAAGGAGGAGAACAATGCCAACCCAACACATGCCCGTGTGTTTCAAGATCTCCTCTGTTTCCAGTAACTGCTTGTGCGCTCAAACTCTTCTCCAACATACTAGAAGGCAGACTCCAAAACTACATGTCACTAAATGCATTCCTAGCTATGCCCAAGCTACCACTTATTAACCTAATCTAAAAACACGTCTACAGGAACAGCGTAATACATAGGACTGGGTAAAAGGCCATCAGTGCTCAGGTATAGCCCCCATTCTCATTAAAAGTTTAAGCAGTGAAGGGGAAAAAGCCCAGAGCACAGTTAGATCTTCAGCCAAAGTCTGCTTGCTTTGTACAGCACTGGCTCAGCACGGACCAAAATCCCACCTCTCCCTGGTCCCTGCTCTGCAAATGCACAAAAAACTGAGGTGGTTAATGAACATGCTGCTTTTTTTTTTTCTTTCCCCAGAATCAGCACAATGTTGCTTGGCACAGGTGTGCTTTAACAATGATGAATCTGGAAAGTTCACATTGATTAATTACTCTCAGATTTTCATGTTCACCACCTCACACAAAGAGAAGGCGGATCAAGCTGTTAGAGGTGTTTGTCTCTCCTTCCCCTTGATATTTTGTGCTGCTTTTTTTTTTTTTTTAAAGGAAACAAACAAATGATAAAACCCTATTTCTCAGCATCTATTTTTAGCTGTAACATTTTAGGGCTTAAACGTGGAACTGGATTATCTTAAAACATAGCTCTAAGGAACGCAAAGGAGGATTTAGGAAAGCTTCTGAAACAGTGAAGTAGTTGTTGAAAGACAGCCACTTCCTTATCTACGTGGGATATGCCACCCACCCATTTTCATAATACCTAGGCATTTTCTACCTGATAGACACGATTATTGCCGATATCTTTAATATTCACAGAAGTAGAGAACTTTCAGGTCCTAGGCCAACCGTATAAGGAATGGGTGGTAGATATTCCAGCATAAACGCTTCCTCAGGAGCAAAAAGCTTAAAAGGAGTCCTTAAAGGGCTCAGATTCAAGCAAGCTCCACATCAGATCTGACCCACCACCAGTTCCCCAGACCACTGCCTAAGGGATTATCAAGAAAGTTCAAAATTGTAACATGCTCTGTTACAGTTTCCACAAAATTAGACTTTCAGAACTTAAGCAAGTAATTTTGAAACCGCTGTCAAAACTCAGACTTGCAAATCCACAGCCCACGTAACATGGATGAGTCTAGAAATCAGATCTTTCAAGCCAATTGTTACTAAATTCAAGGTCCTCTACACCCAGGTCTGGGTTGATACTGTCATCTTCTGTATAATGAAGAAACATTTCCCTCCTGCACGGAGCAAAACATGACAACGATGGCTCCTCGATTACCACTCTCAAATTCAAAACAAATAATCCACCAGAGTAAGACAAATGTGACTTTAAATATAAATAAAAAGCACACAAATGGAAAGCACGCTTACTTGCTTAACATTGCAAGCCTCAACTAAGCATCCTTAATTAAATGAATGCGTTTTCTTCACACCCTTTGTGTCATTTAAGCCAGCCAATAGCCATCAATTCAACCACAGGAAGCTGATTAATCTGACAGTACCATTTTTATTAGCAAAGCTACTTAGCTACCAGTATCAGAGCATCCTTGTTGTTGTATCACAAGTCCAATTAGACATTTTGGAAGGAGATGTATTTTTATTTCACCACCACCACAAGGGAAAGTCAGCTAGACACAACTACATGATTTCACAAAATTGCAGGAAGGAAATGCATAATATATATGAGAACACACAGACAGTATTGCCCAGACATTCTGTATTCTTCACTCTAATTAACTTCTTTGAAGCAGATTGCTTTCAATAAGCTCAAGAAAATTGAGCTTGATTCACTGGAGACAATCTGGGTTCAGTTGTTAACCTTTTAGCCTTTAAACAAGGAAGCTTCTTTAAAACATACGACATTAACAAGTATACTTGTCAATAGAAATCAGGGCAACATCAAGATGTGATTTTTTTATTTATTTACTTTTAAGTACCAAAACAACTCAGAAGAGGAAGAACTACGTATTTTGTCACTGATTTACAAAGTAAGTTAGAATCTACCTGAATAAAACTGGAGCAGAGATATCAAGTGCTAATGTGCTACAACAGTTCCTAAATTTGGATAGAATTGACAGTAGTATTAAACAAGTGCAGTTTTATCCCCAGGCCTCAGGGATGTTGCTGGCCAGCACTTGGTGGAGGAGGGAGGTAAGACAGACAGGCATCCCATCCCCATGCCAGCTGATGTGATTAGGGCTGGTCAGCCTGCCCAGTCCTGCAGAGGCTGCATCTGTTCCTGAGAGCAGTTGCATTAACACAGAGTCATATTCCTTTTTACCAACTCCAAGCTTTCTAGCTGGGGTGAGCCAAGTCCTCATGATTCTCAAGCATCTTATGTTGCCTCAAATGACACCAGAAATGGAGAAAATATACTTGTCCCAGAGGTCAGTGGGCTGAAATAATCAGGTAAAACCATATACTCATTTAATAAATTGATCTAACACTTTGAGAATCGTGTTTCTATTTTCCTTTTGAAGCAACTTTTCCATTATAACACAGATAAGGGGTGGGGGGCAGGGGGAGAAGGCAAATGGGAAACCAAAGAGTTCTGCTGACTCAGACATAGTTAGGTGGTTTTAAATTTCCCTTTGGAGAACTCTGCTCTTCTTCCTTAGTATCAGTTCAAAATAAAGGTACCAAAAGAGAAGTATCAAAAGAATCAAAACTTTTTTTTAAAAAACCCCACTTTAATCTTAATGCAGAAAACAATACGAAAGGTAAATTAAGCTACATCAAGAAAACAACAACTACCTGATGCTGCTAAGATTGATTTTGTTCTATACTTTGCAGTTTTCATCCAATATAACTAAATTGACTTACATTTTTCTTTTCTATGCTGTAAGTTCTTAGCCTTTTTAGTCTCCCAGGGTCCACACAGGGTATAATGGACTATTCAAATCAATGTTAAGGTCATCTATTAGGCAGCTAATTATAGGCACAAGCAATTATCTGAGGTAAGGTACATAGCTCATAAAGGGGAAAGTAAAACGCTGATTAGATGGTAACAAGCTGCAAAAATACTATTTTACTGATGCTGGCTAAAAAAGGAAAAGAGAGCTTCACTGTAAAAAAAATTAAATCACTGAGTACCTGAGCATTGCTCATAGACGAGAAGCCATTAGCTGTGTTTCTTCCAAATTCCTTTCATCTCCATATGTGTAAGGAGGATGCCTCTATTACTTTTGCTATTGGACAATTATACAGCTACTGTTTTTGTAACCGTGTGGTAAAAGAATTCACCTCATTAATCCAGCAGGAAACTAACCCAACAAATGGAATGATCACCTTTCTTCTGGAGTAGTGAGTTCAACTAGTTTACGGCAGGTCACAAAAGAGCTAAAGCTGATGCAAGGAGTACATAAGACCCCACAGCCCAGAGCAGGGCCCAAGGGAAGGGAAGAAGGTAGAAAAGATCAAAAGAAGGAATAGGTTGCCCATTTTAGTGGCCCAAACCCACTAACCACCCCTGAATTTTTGTTTCAGCAAGCACAGAAAAAGAAGGATGGCTTCATGTCCAAAAGATAATGCCTAGGAGAACCCAAAAAAATATTGTGCAGTCCAGCAACCAATTCAGACACTGTAGGGATGAGAAAACAGTATTTGACAAGACAACCATTGCTGTAGGTCCCCATTGTGAAGATCAAAACAGTCCTATAAATCCTGTCATTGTCCTCTGGATCTGCATGACAACTCAGGTGAAGAGAATTAAGGATATTTTTTTAACTTGGTAAATAAGCTGCTTGTCTAATAGAAATCTATACACATCCTATAACTTAAATAACTGTTGAAACTTTATTAGGTGCCATTTTTTTCCTCATACTTTGTGGGATTACATGAGCCCATTCTTTAGGCATCAGGAAATAGTTCACCTTGACATATGAGTAACAAGGTACCAGGCAATAGTAGAAGCAAGAGAGAAAATGAAGGCAAGTAATTTACAAGTGGTTTAAATGGATTAGAAGCACTAGACTACTACTCTCATGTAATCACCGAAACAGACCTCTCAATCAAAAGCTGTGATATGAGTCACTTAATCAGCTCATAATCTGAAAAGCAAGGAGAGGGGTTTGCAGAAAAACAGTCCTTCAAAGCAGCAGTGATCTAGCCAGCTCTGGAAAAGATGCAGATGTGCAGTATCAAACAGCAAAATAATGTAGTTAGTCTGGTTTCTATACTGGAATTATTTCCAATCCTTTCAGTACATTATCTTGATCATTTTTCCAAATATACTGGCAAGAGGGAGGGAGAAAAGGCTCCTGATAACTAACAGCTTGCTAACAGTAAAGTTATGGGCATTAACAGGTACTGAAGATGAAAGTTCTTTGGGAAGGGGGAAGGAAGAGGGTTTACGCCTTGTTTGGGAAGCAGTAGAGTGGGTTTGGGGGTCGTTCAGGGTTTTCTCTAGTTTGTTTGTTTGTTTGGGGTGTTGGTTTGGGTTTTGGGGTTGTTTTTTTTTAAGGGTCTGATTTTGGAGTTAAGAATGTTTGCTTCCTTCAGACAACAATTTAACTACTAGAAGCACCATCTCTATTGCAGCCTGACTTGTCAAGCAGAAAGCACCCACATTTTAGTAAACATAAGAAAGTAGATTCTTTAATAACCTATCCAAAGCAAAAATAATAACAATAATAAAAAGCCTTGAAGGCACCTTTAAAGGCAGAAAGTTTTAGCTACACAGAAATAATAAAAATTACGGCCTCATTAACTCAGTGTTTGACATGAACTATTGTATTTGGCACATCTTGTGCATTCCTACATACAATAGCTGTTCTCCAAGCAATCTAGAAAAATAATGGAAGCAGTTGAATTAATATTATGTTGAGGCAGTTATCTCTCTCTCTCTCCTGACTTCTACGTACTAAAGGTATGAAACTATCATTCTGCATTAAGATGAGCTTTCAGTTTAATATTGCATAAGTGTCCAAGAACACTGCCATGAATGAAATGCTATTACTTCAGAGTAGATGTCAAAGACATTGATCCAACCCTTAGAAGAGCACACTCTCAAGGCAGGTGGAGTTCTAAGTATATGAAAAGTGATTAAGTCTTTGATACACACTCGTTTATGGCAGTGGAAGATGCTAGCAACAGTTAACTCTCACTGGAGGGAAAGGTTGCCACCCTGCCTGCATAGTCAGCAGAAAGGAATGTATTCTCACTTCTCCCACTTGAGTGCAAAATCTGACAGCTTGCTTTACGCTTCTGATGGGTTGGAGCAAGGCTGCCAGACTCAGTGCTGAACAGCCTGAGGCTCACCAACACATTCTGTCTCTCTGACTCTCCTCCCGGGAAGGATGGACACCTAGGACAGGTAACTTCAGCTGCTGCAGCTCATCTGACAACACCTTGGTGGAAGACACACACACTTATTTTACCTTGAAATGGGGATGAGTTAAAAGAATGTGACTGCAACTTTGATTGGGAAGAAATTATTTATTTTTAGTTGTTCAACTTGATTATTACTATACCTATACAAAAAATGAAATTATATAAGACAATATTCCACTTCAATACAGAATCAGAAATGATTTATGGGGGATAAGCAGAGCTTGGAGTAGCTTACAACTAGACCACAGATTACAGAAAACAGGCAGAATTTAGCCTGTCTTTAAAAAAAAAAAAAAACTTTTAAAAAAAAATCCTTCCAAATTTAAGCAAGGATGTCATGTTATGTCTGTAGGGAGCTTGAGAACAACAGTGACTCAGTCCTCACCACCACCCCAGGGGGCTGGTAAACTCTGAAACTTAATGAAAACTTTACTTAAACCCCGGTTTACAATAGGAAGTTACATGACCATCTATGTAGGCTAGACAGAGTTTAACATCACTTGGCATCCAGCATATCACTGCATACCAACTGTGATGACTTGAGATAAATTTGAACACAATGGAAGCAGAAATACACCTCTTTATCAAGCATCAGAAAGCACATTACTAGAGATGCAAACTTTCTTCTCCTCCTGAGGGGACAGCTGTTTGGCAAACCCTCAGGATCCCTGTACTTACTTCCAAAACCCAGGATATCATTTTTCAGCACAGACTGACAGTTTGGAATGGCCACAGTAATCTGAAGTATCAATAATTTATATTGATTTATTTTTCATTTGGCACAAAAGCTAGTCCTGCATGGACATCATGATGCTTTAGGCTACACTTACATCCAGGAAAAGCCCATCCCTGCACATAGCTTAGCTGAAACTCAAAGTGCTCAGACTGCATTATACAGACTTAAACATGAAATATCTTCTCAGAAGTTAATACAGCATTTTCAGCCACTACTCCTGTTCCCACAGTACTGTCAGAACCAGAGGTAGAATTTGGTGAAAAACCTAGGGGAACAAGGAAGCCAACGGACAGCATGCACATGCCAGGTCCCTCATTCCAGTGGGAGTCACTGTGTGGCATTGTGACACAGATTTACAAGACCTCTTCTCTAGCACCTGAGCACTGCTTTGGCAGTAACACAGTGCTACTGCCCTGGTACATGATATTATTTCTTCAGAGGATGGTGTGGCAAGCAGAGGGACGTCTCCTTTTCACTTTAATTTCCCTAGCAGGGATCAAACTTGAAGGTAAAGTTTTTCATTAAAATCCAGTGGCTCAGTTTCCTGCAGTATGTATGTATTTGCTGACCTTATTTCCAAGAAGAAAGTGAAAATCCGATTCAGGCTTTTCTTATTCATTTAGACTCAAGCACTAAATAAAACTAGTGAAAAACATTTTTTAGTATGAGCCTGTTAACTAAGCAGTGAACAGCCTGGCTGCCATATGCAAGATTCAGGATTGATCCAGGAATGGAACAGCTATTTATTGAACCAGACAAAATTAAAATATTATTGGGTGATGTTCCCAGTTTTTCAAGAACAATTCATTGACCTGCATGAATGCTGTGGGTTTCATTGCCCAATCTATTAAGCAAGATCCAGAAACAAGCTCTTGATCTTATTCTGACCCTGAAATTTCTGGCAGGCAGCAAGTGACAGAATATGAGACGATTAATATTGCCAGAAGTAGAAAAATGTAGGTTTCTATAGGTAAAAGAGAAATTCTAAGATAAGAAAAAGCTGCTAGTCCAAATATATGATCTTTCAAGATGGCAGCCAAGGACCACGTGAGGACTAGAAAGTCTTCATAAGCTGCAATAGATTGGATTGTGCATAACACAATCAACTATGAATAAGTATCATCTTCCAAATGTAAATAGGATTCTTTCCTTCGAAGACAAATATAAAACTGAAAATAAGCATGTCTGCAGAAGAGTTGGGCTCATCTTCCAAACCATCCCATTTGACTCCTATCATATGAAATAACTTCCAGTTCTCTTAGTGGCAGCAATCAATACTGCCCGTTTCAATTAATCTGAAGCTAAATCAAATTGGAAAGAGTGTCACTGGTGTGATGACTGACAATTGATGACTTCTACATTCTTCTGATGCTCCACAGTTGAAACTAGATACAAAAAAACCCATCCAGTTTCCTTCACTCTTGTGTAGCTCTTTTTTTACCTCTATTGTAGAAAAAATTCTCTAAAATTAATTCTTTGAATAGAATTATATTCATTAGCTAAAAATCATTTAAATGTCATTCACAAGAAAATGAAAACATTATTTGAATTTCAAACACACCAGAAAAGTCATTAAAGAAAAAAATATTTCCTACCAAAATATTAATTTTTTGTTTGTTTGTTTGTTTGTTGGTTGTTTTTTTTTTATAATAGGCCTAGAAAGAGGTGCACAGCATCAAATATAGTATCTTCACCAGGTCATTTATCAGTAAGAATGAGATATAAAGAATATAAGATATTCTTCAAATGAGAAGATAAACGACAAATGAGATCTAAGGAGCAATACCTTGAAGAAGCAGGTGTGTCCTTAGAAGTTTATCCTGTAAGAGTTTCTCTCTAATGAGATTCAAGATAGTAGGAATAGAGGGTATCTCTGAAAGTTTTTCAAAGCAGATTTTAAGTGCATTTTTATATCAATATTTGTGTTCAAGCATATCTTTGTTTACTTTCTAACTTAACCAAAAGAGTATTCATGCCATTCAATTAAATATATGTTATTTTGGCTCTTAAAAGGAGATGAACAGTGAGCATCTGCTTCATTAACATATGAGATTTTCTAAGAAGAAAGAAAAATCCCTGAAGAGTGACTTTATTATCTTCTCACCTTATTAATATGGGTGCAGCTCCATTTAGAGATGAACAAATAAAATTAAGGATGACAGTTTAAATTGTTTTGGAATATCAGTAAAAAAGAAATTATTTCTGTTTAAGACAGTATTCATTTAACCGAAAACTTAGAAGTAAGATAAGTAAGGTAAATTGTCTACACACATTTGAGATCTGTACTGTAGAATTTCTCTGCTTCTTAGACTAGGAACAAACAATGGCAGACAGGTGAAATTGTGCATTCGTACCTTGTCTTTTCTTTATTGTATTTTAAAGAATGGGTATAAAGTAGATTGAAATAAGCCATCCATATTAAAAAGAAATATTCTTTAAGCTTTTTGTATTGATTCTATCCCAAATATCACAGAATGGTTAGGGTTGGAAGGGACCTCAAAGATCATCTAGGTCCAACGCCCCACTAGACCAGGTTGTCCAAAGCCCCATCCAGCCCTGCCTTGAACGCTTCCAGGGATGGGGCATCCACAGCTTCTCTGGGCAACCTGTGCCAGCGCCTCACCACCCTCACAGTAAAGAATTTCTTCCTGATATCTGCTCTATCCCCTCTTTTAGTTTAAAGTCATAACCCCTTGTCCTGTCACTACATGCCCTTGTAAACAGCCCCTCTACAGCTTTCCTCTAGGCCCCCTTTCAGGTACTGGAAGGCTGCTATAAGGTCTCTCCAGAGCCTTCTCTTCTCCAGGCTGGACAATACACTATCATAGTAACCAGATAAGTTGTTGGATGGCTGGCATTATAAGAAATAACCCTTGCTCCAAGGACTTTTGTGATCACAAAGCACAGTAATCAAAGGACTTAGAGTTCTTGCTTTGTTTTAAGGGACTCAAGACTTTTTTCTGAACAACTGTCCAAAAGGCCTGAAAACCTTCATTCATGCTGGCAAGTGCCAGCATGATGAACAGACCCTCCAAACAGCAAGGAAAGAGCTCTACTGGGACAAGGTGCTGCTCAGTTGGAACAGCAGCAGCAAACCTCGATTCTATGATAAGAGAGAAGTATAATTCTCTCACGACAATCTCTAGAACTCAAGCTTTTACTGGTGCTTTATTAATTTGGCTTAAACTCACGTTTTCATAGGCACACCGCAAAAAGAAATGCAACCCTTAGAAAGAGATACACTTTTCAGTAAAGCCCTTTTGGGAACCCCTGCTGATGTAATTTTTGCCATTCCCTTCCCACCTCTCGAACAGAGAATCTACTTATCATGACATATTGAATTTATTAAAATAAAAATCCATCAGGAAAACTGAAGTGATGGGTTCCTGTCCACATGTTGAGGAAGTTGTGGCCAATTTCAATCTAACAAGAGGTTTCCAAGCAGGTAGCCACAGGACTATGGCTGGCTTGAGGGCAGAGACACATATCAACAACAGAGCACAGACAGCCAAGACATTTAGTCTCCAAGATGACTGAGCTCCTTTTTTTTCCCCTTGGTTTTGCCTCCTGAGAGGAAATATTGACAAGAACATCCTCCAGACAGGCAACCAACAAACTGAAACTTTTAATTTAGGCTTCTTTTAAAACTGAGTTCACGGAGCATTTGTGTCACAAAAGATTCCAGGTTTTACTTTGGATCTAAAAAAATACCATGAAAAAATTCAAGGAAGAGTCATGAAAATTAATAAAATTATTTGAACCACTGAAAAAGAGAGTCTATTTCACTGATAAAAGTAATTTAATGACTTCTACCTACCTGTAAGACAACACAAAAATCTGCATGGGAAGGATCGCAATGCAACAGACAAGTATATAGCAAAATCCAAAAGCCAGAAACAGAGTCAAAACCATTTCAGACAAGGAATAAAACCCAAATGTCATTTGCCATTGGGACGGTTTACTAAAGTTTATGAATACTTTAAACCAAATAATCCTCGATTAAAAGCCACACATCACTGCTAGCCTTAAAAAGCTTCCTCCAGTCCATCTGGTATATAATTCCTTGTCTTTATAGGAACTAGTGCTGGTTATCTCATCCCTCTCTTGCCTGTAAAACTGTGGGATGTAGTGTGTAGATAGCTAGACTTCAGGACATCTTGAACCTAGTACAGGTTTTCTTTTATCACAACAAATAAAGTTGCAATAAACAAAGCACCATCATAAAGCCCTAGTAAAGCTTTGGATAGACGATAATTTTGTACATGTACGTGTCTCTAAGCAGGTATTATTTTGGAGCAAGTTATCTATTGTAAAAGGCTACAATGTTCCTGCAAACTCTGACTGCAGGTTTATGCCTGTGCACATCACAATCGTTGACACAAGGGTCCACCCACGCATTTCAGATTACAACAGCAGGGCTTCTGGTTTTGTCTAAGCTCAACATGACTGTACATCACTCCTCCTTTTGGCACTGGGCTATTTTTTTTTATTGTTATGTATTTCTATACCCACTGCTGTCTGCTACTGTCTTCTCCTCCCCCTGCTTCTGGTAAAGGACTGAGACAATACATATTCTTTGTCAGAGAACTTAAAATTATCTGTCTTCAAAACAGTATTCATGATATTTTGTCTGGCACGTTGTGATGCCAAAGGAAAACACACTTTTCTGGTAAGTATAGAAGGAAAAGATACTTTAACAGCTTTTTTTTTTTCCCCTTCCTCACCACCCCGTTTTGAATTTTCATCTCAAGCAGTGCACTGTTTTTTGCATTTAGTATCAAGAACCAGAAATTAACCTGAATGAAGATGTCTTCTCTGCAGCCAGAGGGAAGGTAATAATCACTTCATGTCAATGGCACCAAACATTTGGAGAACAGCTTTTAATCAAAATCAATACCTATAATGAGAAAAAGGCTTAAAAACTAGCAAAGCAGTAATGTGCATATTAGCTTTTTGATTGAGCATGCTGATAACCTCAGAAAACACAATTACACAATTACCTGTAACAAACATAATGGGACTGCCACCTTTTCGGGGGTTTTGATTTAGTCAATCCCAAATCTTCAGAGAGGCAGACACCAACATGCTTGTGTTCCTCCAGCTACATCGCTGCTTTTATCCAGTGCATTTCAGCAGAGGCTTAGGCTCAAAGACATTACTAAAAATTTTTCCTCCTCCTATTTTAAGGTATAATTGACTTCTCTAAACAATATACTGTTATGCTAACCATTTATTTTTGTAAGCAAGAGAATAACTTCTGTGTTTTCATTTTTAATGTATAATTCCAGCCCAATAATCCTACTGGATTATTTAATAAGACATGGAATTTCAGAGGAAGAGAAAAGCAGTAGCATGAATGGCCTATCCCTATTCCTACTATACTACTTGTTTTCGCTATCTGAGGTAGGAGACATTTAATGGCCTTTGGGTTTTGCAATTTATTTTACAATTTCCTAGTAATGAGTTTCAAGGAATGTAGCTATATCAGGATAATTAACAGGGCTAAACAGCCAAGGTTGGTCTGGGTCTCAACTCATTTCTCTCAAGACATACTACAGATCTCAAATTCATGACATCTCTACTTTATCAGAAGACCCCAGTTTTTCCCTTGATTCCTTGGTCACATAAGATTTCTACAGTTTGAAACCTGTCTTGGCTCAAACTGGGGTTAAAGAAAACAGCACAATTTTTGACAGCTAATCTATCCTTTTACGCCATTAAAACATACAAAGGGAAGCAAGGTATTCCAACAACCTGCTGCCAAAAAATATCAACGAAATAAGTAATTTCCCAGGAAATGTTTTGATTTTCTGAAGGGAAAACATTCAGCTGGAAAACATGCAGCTAGCTCTATTAAACTACCATGAACATCATTACAGTTCTGTTAATGTCTGTCTGCAGCATTTTTCTAATCAGCACCAGAGACACATAGTCAGGAGTGACTCAGCACTGACAGCGAACCACAACAGTGTGACATCAGACATCCACATAGTGACTGAGGAATTTAAGACAGAGCTTAGATCACAACTCGGGGTTTGGATTACAATCCAAGCCCCCTTTTCTTCTCAGTAGTTGTTCTTCTACCCTTCAACTCCTTCCCCTCCCTCTCATATTTCACTTCACCATAACCAGCACAGAGTTACAGCAGTACTTCCATTTCTGCATTTAAACTGGACCTTCCCCCTCCACACACACACGCGGGATATATCTGAGCGGCTGTTTCTTAGAGCTGAACTATACTTCTTTTGGTATGCTTGTCACATGTAGCGCGCTCAGGCTAATGTTCAGATGAGCAAAAAGCATGTACAGGGAAGCCTTACACACCAATACAGTCATTATCTAGCTCAAAAACAATTTGTTTGCAATCAAGGAAGCAGTTTTCAAGGAGTAAGTGTTTCACCCTAAGCAACAACCCTGTGATAAATCTCATTTTCACAAGACCTTTGGAAGTTTATCTAAGGAAGTTGAAGGATGCAGTGAGGACAGAGAAGAAATTCACCCAGGAAGATCAGTTCAGTTGAGCTCTGTGCAGGCAGCAGATGTCCCAACTGCTCCCACATCCTCAAAACCTTCAAGAAAGGCAGCAGTAGCAGCTCTGCGTATTCAGATTTCATGGGTAGCAGGCGTTAGGGGGATCTGATTCAGACTGCTCAGTGCCAGAACGGAGACGTGAAAGATTGTCCTCAGCACCATGCTGCAGCTCAGCACTGCTCAATTCAGTATCTGCATAGCAACCAAGGGGCTTAAGCTGGTTTTTGACACCACAAAATGTCCCCTTCCTGCCACCCAAGTCAGCAGCATGACTGGATACTGAAGTCAATGACAAACAAAAGCAGTAGTTTCTCAGGTTACCTCCACTGTTCCACAGTTTTTGCTCAGAAGCTGCAAAACAGATGATTACAGCAGGAAGTGTCATAGGAGATCAGTGATCTGAACAGAGACTAGTATTTTCTTGTGAAAACATGCTTGTATTCATTTAGTTTTTAGAGAAGTACATGCTTGCACAGGATGCTTCATGATGGTCTGGTGAACCAGCCATCTGAGGAACTTTATTAGAAGTTGTATAATACACTTATTTTAAGACAGAATTCAACTGGTTAGCGGTATAGCAATACCACATTTGGTCTCAAGAAATATCTATCAAAGGTCAAAAATATCTAATATTCTCTAGCTCTTCAGAAGTAGTGAGGGAGTTGTGCTTACAGCCAGAGGTCTAAACAGTTCATAAAGTTTATTACTATAAACTGCATAACAACAGTTATATAACAAGTTTAATTTTTCATCTCGAGCTCTATATGAATTTCACTGAAGTGAGGAAAGAAATGGCACAAGTTCAAAAATAGAGATGAAGTTGGGTTCTGTTGTCTTCTTGGTATTTATTGCATGAAGAGGTAAATATTGACAAAGATTAAGACAGATTAGAAGAAGGTTAGCAAGTCAATACATGCCTTGAAGGAAGAGAACACTTGATATTTATTAAAGTCAGGCTAAGTTATCCAGGGAAGATTTTTCTTTGCTTTTTGTGAGGCAAAGAGAGTGCTGGCTTACAAAGGACCATTCGTTGCTATCTAGCAGTTCATTTGCCTTTAACCAGTGTTTTTCTGTGCTTTGAAACAAAAAAAAAAAAGCCAAATATTCTCCCTCTGGATGCTTACAGAACATTAGCTCCTTCTTGCCTCTGAGCCAAACAGCATGTGTTCCTATGTCTGTATTTTTACTGGCACTGTTGCTATCACAAATACTGAGGAATTTCTCTTTGGTATTTAAGCACATATTAAAGACCCATCCGTAACTAACAAAGCATTTTGGCACACAACTACACACAAGGAAAATGTTTTCATTCTCTGCTGAAAGAGGATTGGGTTTTTTACCATTCAAACCTGGGAGATAAGTCTATAATGAGAATTATGGTATTGGGAGAAGTGGGGAGTTTCTCTCCATTTCCTTCCTTTCTTCCAAGTACTACATTTACCTTGAGGCCTAAGTTTACCAGTGAGTCTTTAGTTTGAAACTATTTGGGGTTTTTCATCCTTTCACATTTAAAAGCTATTTTTAAGAAGTCAGAACAGTTTGAGTTACCAGTAATGGCCAAAATCACTTAAAAGTATTGGTTGCACAGAAGTTTTGTATTTGGTTTTCGGTTTTAACACCACACTGCAAACATCAATATAAATTGGAAAGTAGAATTTATGAACACTGGCGTAGAGTTTCCTTCTCTACCATTTTAGTGATTTTTCAAATATATTTGAGGTGACTAAAAAGGAGGTGGCTACTTACATAGATACTCAAAGATTTTGAGATGTCTTGTCATCAAGACACTGCTACATGAAGCGAGTAAGTCCAATTAATAGATCTATGGTCAGATCAGTATGTATGAAACCTTTAAGTCGTACTTAAAAATTATGTCCCCGCTGTTCAAATAGAAATCAAAGGATGATCACACCAATGTTTCCCCTACCTTTATTTTCTGCTCAACACCATCTACAGATTTTGGCCAAGAACAGCATTCATTGTAGGGTGAGAGCAGCATGTCCTGCAAAGGATTCTTGAGCCATTTCTGAGGAATGTCACAGTAATAATAAAATGCTGCAAAATGGAAAGATGAGTTTCTAGAAAATATTATAGTCTCAAGTTTCAACAGCTTATTACTGTAAGCAAAGAGCAATAGGTATTTGTTTTAAAATTACGTAAGCAAAATTTAATGTCTTTCTCCAACTAGAACAAGTTTAACTGCAAAAAAAAAGTTAAAGGCTCTTTTTTAATCATTATTTTTGCATTATTTCCAGAGTAGTTCTCACACAAGTGTACAGAACTCCAGTATGCATGAGTGAGAAATAAGCAGTCTTCCTGTACTTCCAAATATTGTTTTGGGCAGAAAAGACATTTCTGTTGTCCTGGAACAAAATTGCTAACTCCTTATGTCAGTGCTGGGGATTTTCTTTTATGTTAACCTGTCCTTTAGCTTCTAACCAGATGTCTTCTTTTCCCTGGCTCCTTTCTTCAACTGACTATTTTGACCTAGTGACAGAAAACTTAAAATAAGAGTGGCCTCATCAAGCATCTGCTATACACCTTGAAGGTGCAAAAAGCTACTAAGCACTGTAAAATACAGTTGCTTGTCAATATGTAATTGTACACAACCCTAAGTTCTTTAATTCTTTAGGAATAATATTTGAGCATATACTGGTATGTCCAAAACTAACCACCACACACCTCAGTCCAAAAATATATCTTTTTAAGTTCCTTTCCCCAGGCTGTAGGGCCCAAGGAGGACTTCTAGGACAGGATCTGAAGTTTGCATTCCAAAGTGATTTCACTACAGGTCAACCGAACCCTGTGTTCAGAGCTATGTAACAAGTTATTACAAGCTGTGCATGTATGCGAAATACCACAGTCTCGAAGCATCTTACAGTAACAATGTACTACGCTTGTGTTGCTATACCTATACTAAGCGATAGTTACCTAAACAATTTTAAGCTGCTGTTTAGTTTCTTTGAACCTGTATTCGTACTATGGAGTAACATGGCTTCTTTACTGGTAAGTATATGGAAGAACTGTCACTTAAAACAGTCACTTGTCATTATCTTTTGGTGACAACGTCAAGCTGTGTGGTGTGGTCAACATACTGGAGGGAAGGGATACCATCCAGAAGGACCTTGACAGGCTTGAGACCTGGGCCAGTGCAAACCACGTGAAATTCGACGAGGTCAAGTGCAAGGTCCTC
>VWZZ01003450.1:20711-32181 GCA_013399095.1 Psophia crepitans | reverse complement strand
GCCGGGCTGCGGGGCTGAACCCGCTCCTGCCGCGGCTCGGCGCAACGCGCCGGCCAGTGCTGCTCCACCGTCTTTCGCTCACTCCGCTTTGTGTGCGCCGCTGCGCCAAGGGAGAACTTCTGCCCCCCGCGGGGACAGCAGCACTGCCGTGCCGCCCTGTCGCCTGGCTAACGTGGCTGTGCTTGCAGGTGTGGTTTCAGAACAGACGGGCCAAGTGGAGGCGGCAGGAGAAGCTGGAGGTGACTTCTATGAAGCTGCAGGACTCACCCATCCTCTCCTTCAACCGCTCACCACAGGCAACACCCATGGGTCCTCTCAGCAGCAACCTGCCCCTGGAGACGTGGCTCAGCCCGCCGGTGCCCAGCAGCACGGCCCTGCAGACCCTGCCCGGCTTTGTGGCCTCACCGCAGAGCCTGCCCAGCAGCTACACGCCACCACCCTTCCTGAACTCTCCGGCAGTGACCCATGCACTGCAGCCCCTGGGGGCCATGGGGCCACCGCCACCTTACCAATGCGGGGCCACCTTTGTGGACAAGTTCCCGTTGGACGAGGCAGACCCACGCAACACCAGCATTGCCGCCTTGCGGATGAAGGCCAAGGAACACATCCAGTCCATCGGCAAACCCTGGCAGACAATCTGAACTCCCTCTTCAGCATCTGGGAGAAACCCACAGGGAAGGCTGGTCCTGGACTGACCAAGGGACGCCCCTTGCCCTTCTCTGGCTTCCCCAGGCAGCCAGGCAAGGGAGGGCTGTCCCTTGCACCAGCCTTTCCCCCACGCCTTGACTTGCTTTGTATTTTGTGGTCCTTCTAATTCCCTTTTCCACATTCCCTGCAGAGTTAGGGGCCTGATCATAGCTTAGGAAAAAAAAAAAATCTCTTTTGCTGTCCCTCCTTGGCTGGACACTTTAGTTGCAATAAAAGCTGCAGTAGGGCGAAGAGCTGTATAAGGTGGCTGGGAACCGAGGCCTGTGTTACTGGGAGTGGGGGGGGTGTGTGTGTGTGTGTGTGTCTGCTTTTGCACCATTAAATGGCACAACCTGCATAAGGCTGTGCGTCATGTTTCTGCACCTGAATGGGCTGCTCTGGCTGGACCCTCTGCAGCCTGTGATGTGCAGAGGGGTGGGACAGGCCTGTCTGCAGGCCTTCCTCCCTCCCCCCTCAGCGACAAAACTCTGCCAGAGCTGGCTGTGAGTGGAGGGGGCTGCAGCCCCAGGGCAGGGAATGCACCCTGCCTGCTCAGCAAGAAGGGACCAGGACCCTGGCAGTCACCGGCCAGGCACAGCGCTCCCACAGCTGCACTTTTGGGGCAGCTCCGGGTTCGCATGGGCTTTGCCCAGCCCGGCTCCAGCGGGCTAGGGTCAGTGCCAGTCCCCTGGCCCTTGCTGCATCTTCAGAGAAGGGCACCAGGCCGCCACAGTCCAGCTGCCCGCTGGGGGAGACAGGCGGTAGCTGGCAGGGCACTGGGCGCCCCACTGGGCGGCTGGAGCTGTCGGCAGGGGCTTGCCAGGTGCATCCTGCCCACTGCAGCTGCCTGCCGCAGCCCCCCGAGGCTGGCACAGCGCTGGGCCATGCTCACTCACCCACCCACCCAGTGCCCATCGCCAAGCCGTTGAAACTAAAACTGCGGCATCTTTATTTTCCATTATCTCCGTTACTGCCTGTAATGGGGCTGAGAAGCTGTAATGAAACACCTCTTCTCCTCCACTGCGCACAGGCTGCTCTACACACTCTGGAGGTTGTGGCAATTAACGTTTCTCATTAGGGAAGAAAGAAGGATGCACAAGCGCCCTCATTGTGTCCTGGGGATGATTCAATGCAGACTGGGAGACCTCTCCTTTCACCATTTCCCACTCGTCGTGGCCAGACAATGGCTGGCGTCTAATTATATTTTCACAATCTGTGCGTATCTTTTAAGAGTCCTGTCAGAAACAAGTATGTCAGCTTTCTTCAGCTTCACTTCAGAGAGCTTTTTAACCTTAGACAGCAGTTTCTAAACATCCCTTCATAGCGTTCTCCACAGCGGCACTCACCTATTGTCTGGAGAGCTTCTCGTACAGATAATAGGAATCCCTCGATTTTGAAATGTCTTTTCCTCTCTCCCCAGCCTCCCTGCAGATCCGACCTGCCTCTCTGGACAAGAGCACATGCTGTGCCCAGGCCCCCCGGCCTTCCATTCCCTGAGCTGTGCTGGTCCAGGGGGGTGGTCCCCGCTGAATTCAAGGGGGGATGTAGCCCTGCTTGGGCTGGACCCTCCTGTTGAGCTCTGGACCTGTCTGTGCTGCTGTACACGTGTCTGTGTTGCTGCCCAGCCTCCCTAGCACACAGGAAAAGAAAGTGCTGACCCCACCAGGACCAAGGAAATATTTAGCTAACTTGTAGTAGGGAGACCCCAGTAAACTTCTAGGGGGAGGAGGACAAAAACTATATTCTTCAGGGTTTAGGTCTTATTCCAGCAGTCCTTTCACAGGTGAGCTTGCTTTGTCACCAAGGATGCTGGGCGTGCAAGGAGGCACATCATCTCTGGTGGCTACGAGGGAAGGATGTCTCTTGGTGTGCTTGAGAAGTGCCCGCACACCCTGGGCTGTGTCAGCAAGGGTGTCGGCACTAACAAACGACCACACAGCTCTGCACGCTCTTCCTCCTCCGGGGCAGGAGCAATCCGCTTGCCATTACTTGGCTGCAGTCCAGCTGTGGTGCTGATGCTGAAAGCCCTCCCACGTGCGAGCACATACAACTATTGCCCAAAAGCTCTTACCTGTGCTCACCATTAACGAGCGACTCCCCAGGAGTTCCGTGGCACTCTTCCGCGTTCTGACACTACGACTCTCCCTCCCTGGTGCCTCCGGTTCTTCTGTGTCCTGCAAAGCCCCTGAAGCACCCGCTGACGTTCTGCCCAGTGCTGTAACCAGCACTGACGCTTGGTTACTTGAGAGAGTTGAAGATTAACGGTAGATAAAAACACAGTGACAGGACAGCAGAAATAGCAACCGCAGACACCTGTGCACTTTTATTAAGCTCCTGATCCAACAATTGTGAGCAAAAAATTGAAAGATTATGCCAAGCTATGGCCATCATTCTCTTATTGACATATTAAGCATGTCTTTTGTTATACGTTGTACATGTGAATCCTGTAATGGATAAACTGTGTGCAGTCATCTCCTTCAAGGAAGGCTATGAGTTTAGTGCTAAAAATAAACATTTTAACCAGCTAAACATAAGTGGGCACTGACAGGTAAATATTTTTCAAACAAACAAACAAACAAACAAACAAGGGGACAAGGGCAAACTTGTATCTTTCTACTGCCCTGTCTAGTTTTCTGTGCTCCTACACTTTCTTTCAAATTGTCCCATTCCATTTTAAAAGCTCATTTGTTCATTTTGTTGTAAATATCTTCTCTTCCTTAATTGGGTGCTGAGTCTAATAATCCTGCCTCGGCTTGTTAACTGTACAATAGCAGTCAGAGTTAATGACCCATTAGTGATTAATTCCTTAAACAGCATCTAATTGCTCACTGTAAAACCTTTTCTTAAAACTGGATTAAATCATCTAGATCCTTAACCACTTCTTTACTCTAACTTTGCTAAGGCTATTAGCCTGTCCTTTTCTGGGTGATCTATTTCTTCTTTTGCTTAAACTGTATTAGCAAGATAGTATTTTTAGTGTCTGTATTTGTCGTCTTTGCAATATCTGGAGTTCTAAGGAAGAACAATACTGATAAAAGACTGCCAGTGAAAATATTAAGGAATTTCCTCCTTTGCAATGAGACTCTTGCAGACAGTGAATGTTGTTATGCTAACCCTGGCACACCACCTTGTAGGACAGGGTTTGTCAGCAGTTGCAGCTGCTCCTGGAAGTGTGTAGGCTTTGGTGCTTGAAGCTGTAAATACTTCTTAGAGTTTTAGCAAGAGTAACTTGGCCTTCACTTGGTGTCCGGAATACGGGGCAGTCGGCAAGGGCTGCCCCAAGAGACTCCTGGGAGGGATTGCTAGATGGAGATGAGTCCTGGCTGCCCTTCAGTGGGCTCGTGGGGGTGCCGCACCTCCCCTCTCAACACAGGGCAAATGACTAGTGAGGAGGGACAAACCTTGCTGGGAATGGGAGGCAAGACAGGTTGTGTCTGCTACCAGCCAAACTGGACTTTCCCATCATCAAAGGGGCCTTGGGGAGGGCAGCCAGCGTCAGAAGCTGAGAAGCTTTTTCCCCTTTCCTTCCCTGTTGTATTTCCCCGGGTGAACGGGCTGAGCTAGGACCCTAGCTATATCTGGAAAACCTAGTTCATTCCCAGGTAAATCCCACAGGACCAGCTTCCTATTTTTTTAGTCAGGGAGAGGACGGATGTATGGATATACATTTCTTTACATTATGCAAACCATTAAATTATCCACTTTGCATTTGTTTCAAAATTCTGGAAAAGTAAAATCAAATCACCATCTCTGCATCTGCTTCATCTGTAGCAATGTCTCCACTGGTAAATGAGGTTAATCCTGGGTGATTTCTCATTAAGATGTGAAATGTAGCGAGGCCGACTCTTTTCACGAGAAGTCTTTCCATTAGGCCCGGTCGTCTTTGCCCAGCCCAGGAATCCAGGCTTAGCATTGAGAAGTGAAAAGTTAGTTCTGTACAGGTCAGTAGCATGAGCTATGCGGGTGAGAAGACAGTTGCTTTAGAGATCTCTGAAATAGTAATTATGAGGAAAATGCCATCATCAAACTTGGTCTCAATGCCACCATTTCTCAGCAGAGTCTGTTCTGATCTCCCTTCCTTCCCACCCCTGTTCAAAATCCTTTCAGTATTCCAGAAAACTAGCAAAGACACCTGACCTATTTAAGCCAAGTTTTGACATGGCGTTCAGCTCAGTCGCTTTCCAGTGGAGTGAGAGTGGCTTTCTGTCCCGGGCTGCTGGATGGGGTCAGGAGAAGCTGTCATCCCCTACGGAGCAGCGGCCCGGCCGCTGGGTTTGCGCCACAGCCACACCAGTTCACAGCCCCTGTGCTGCTCTGCCTTCGCCACTGCCAAGGCTGGCCAGGGGAACGTTGGTTCAAACGTGTCAGCAAAGTTTTCCAGGGATGGTCTGGGATCCCTGGGGGTGCGTGGCGCTGGCTGAGCTGCTGTGGGTCATCTGTGCCTGGCTGGGGAGCCGAGAGCCTGCCCTCCACCCTGCCACAGAGAGAGCTGTCTCCTGCTTCTCCTGCTTGTCCAGGGATTCCTCCTGCCCACTGTGATTCTGAGCAGCTTTCCCTCTGGGTGCCCACCTAGGAACAGCGGTCCCAGTCTGGCCCTGCATTAAGCCAAAAGTCCAACCACATGCAGGCAGAACCCAGGCGGCGCGTGAGCTTTCTGACGCGGGCTGTTTGCAGCCTTCCCCCAGCAGGGAGGAGGGCCTTGGCGCGGGGGGGAGGACTGGCACACCGCGACGGACTTTTGTGAAGTGCTCATGCTAACTCCTGGCAAGCCTTTGGACAAGATGGCAAACAGGGACAAAAAGGGAAAGGCAAAATCGAAAACATAAGCATTTTTAAGTTATAAAACCCCTGGGACTGCAATTAAGTACGCTGGGTATTCCCTTTGGCTGCGTAGCTTGGGGCGCCCACCGAGTAAATGAGCTGCACCACGGAACTCAGGGTATCCCAGCTGGCGCGCGCAGGCAGCACCAGCACTCCACGGACTTTCTGCCCGAGGGCACCACAGTGCCGCCCCCCCACCGCCTGCCCGAGGCCGCCGGCAGGGCCGAACGGGAGGGCCGCACCCCGGGGCACCCCGGCGTCCTGCCGCTCGGGGTGAGGTCAGCCTTGAGCCGCCGCAAAGGGCAACGACGAGTGGAATTAGAACTGCGAAACTGGGCGCGGATGAGCGACGGGACGGACAAGTACCGTGCGGCAGCCGTGGGCCGGGGCCCCGCGCCGGGCCGGGAGGAGCCGGCCATGGGGCGATGGCGCCGCCTGCTGGAGGCGAGCGGCGATGCAGTGCGGCGGCCGCGCGCTCTGCCCGGCCCGGAGCGGCTGGCCCTGCTCCGCGGGGGCTGCAGCCGGGGCGGACCGGTGGCTGGTCCGGGGCCTTCAGCGCCGCTGTGGTGAGCCCTGTGTTTGACTGATGGTTTGCATGGACGCAGTTACTTTGTGCAGAAACACGCATCTGACTAATCCTTCATCTTTCATAGACTGGCTGCGGTTAGAAGGGACCTCTGGAGGTCACCTTGTCCTACCCCCCTACTCTAGCAAGGTCACCTAGGCCCGGTTGCCCAGGACCGCATCCGGATGGCTTTTACCCAGCCCTGCTCCGCCTGCTCTGTGTTGAACTGTGCATGGGTGGATGCCTCCTGTCCTCACAGCCTGGCGCGCCAGCGTTCCCCTCCGAGGAAAGGCGGCAGCACGTCACCTCCTGTCCGGGCGCCCGACGGTGTGACTGTGCGGCCCAGAGACCCGGCGGGGCAAGGAGCATGGCTTGGCTGCAGTGTGCTGCAGCTCCACAAAAGGCATCACAGGCTTGTTCTCCTGGCAGGCAACGTTCTTCCTCTAGCCTCATGTGGTCACGCAGGGGTGCTGGAGCTGCTGACACGCGTGTGTGGTGGGAGCACGCTGAGCTGCCGCCACCTCTGACTCAAGGAGGATCTTTCAGCAGATCTCCCTGCTGCCTGCACGTGGAAGGGCGTCACACGCTCTGTAGCTGGCCCCTCGATCCTTCCCTCTACGGAAAATAATTACGGACCGGGGAGCAATTCAAGGAGAGGTTCCGTGGAAAGGGAATCATTCTGCTGTTCCTTTGTTACTAGCTGTGGCACAGCCAATCCATTTTATTAACCCAAATAAAAGTCTAAACTCATCCTTTTTATTAGTACTATTTATTGTGAATGTTGAAATGTCATGTCGTTTTGAACTAAGAGACGAAATGATCAGACAGGTGAGTCATAGAATTAATTGGAAGACCCTTCCGTGACAATTATATATATATCAAAGCCATTCAAGTGAGAAAATGCAACCTTGAAAAATGAAACAGAGAGTTTAGTCGTTGCTGAAACATACAAAGAATATGTGTATTTAGATATTTTACACAAAGGAAATCTTGTTTACAGAAAAGAGACCTTGTTGATTATCTGATACAATCAAGTGCTTGTGAAATATAGTCTCTTACAGAAAGTATTCCATTTCTTCATGATTTGGAGACATTCTTTCAGATCGGAGTGCTCTCTTTCGCATTCACAACTTGAAGCAGATAGTCCATCATCTAATAAAAAGAGAAAAATATTATTCATAGACTAGGCCTGAAGAAAGTAATTCACCAAGTTAATAACCCTAATACATATCCGCTCTGTGTATTCACATAACAAACACATTCCTAATAATCTTTCCCAAGCAGACCTCATTTGTCTTGGTTAGTGTCATAACCAACTGCCAAAGTATGAGGAAAGTCATTCTCCCAAATAATTCTGTCTGCCATCCGATTTATATAGCATCTCCTTAGCCTTCAAAAGCTACCTCATAGAAACAATTTAAATTTATTCTCCAACTTACTTTCACACTTAGGCCAACATGCAGGAGAGATTTCTCTTCTGATCTTTGCTTTAACTGTAATTTATTCAAAGAGTAAAGAGCAGGCAAGATCTTAATTTGCCTGATATTAACTGAAAACAGAAGAAAATAACTCCGCTGCACCACCCGAAGCCTCATTCCCAGAACTATTATGTCCATCTCTTCGGCTTTTTTGACTATCTGTGTGTTACAGCACTCACCCTATTCTGGGTGAGTCTTTTAGAAAGAATTTTTTTATTCTTGAGAAATGTACAGCACAGTGTGAGGTGAATAACCCACTGGATGAATTTGAGTTAATAAGCAAGACCCTAAATTGAGTTACCTGAAGTACGTATCTGTATTTACTTCTGCAGCCTTTAGCTTTGGGGGTCTCTGATCTTAAAATTTAAATTTTAAAACAAATCAGCTAAATTTGAAAGAATCTGTGATTCTGTAATTAATCCATGAAATAAAGTCATCGTAATACATTAAATTTCTTCCCAACACAGCCTGTCTCACTTATGTTCAGAAGATGGGAATGTAGGGTTGCGGGCACGCGCACACACCCATACAGACTCCTTGTGGTTAGCACCTCTGCAAGCGCATCCTCAGTCTATGAGAATTACAGCCCCTCAGTGGGGACACGGTCCTGGGACAGCTATTCCATCAGCTGACAGCAGGGTTCACGGTTTACCTTTTTATGGTCATGCCTCGATACCTCAATCCACCAGGCCATTTCACAGTGAACAGTAATGCACCGTAAATACGGTGTCTGGCGTCTCCTCGAATTAGTTTCTATTTCAAACTCAGATGAGTTTTCAAACTCTATTTCAAACTCATACTGTTATGGCTGGAAAAGCATTTCATGCCCAGTACAAGCTTCTCATAGGCACTGCACCATCACCGTCAGTTTACTCTGCCTGGCCACCGTGCGTCAAGGCAGATAGCGACACTCGTCAGTCCTGCACATGGATACCTTTGTGAGCTGTGCACCAGCAGCACCTTAAATGAAGGTGGTGTCAAACCAAAGTTTGTGTAACATGGAAGCCCTCGCACCCAGAAAAATCTACAGAATCAAAACCTAAAGGTTGTTTATGCTCTTGTATCACTGTGCATATGTATGACTGAATTTCATATGTACACCAGAATTCCACCTTTATAAACAAACAAGACCTCCTTTATTAAAAATACCAAGTATAATTTTTAAATGTTTAGGAAACTATCACAACCCTCAAAAAAGCAAAGCACCTTCCTTTCAATCTTCGTGTCTTCTTCATCTGGAAGGCAGATCTCAAAAATATATAAAGCCTGACTTTCAGGTGCTGGGTTTTCACTTTCTGAAGCCAAAGGAAAAAGAGTAGCTCGTACTTATCTAGGCTGCGTGTAAGCAGGTATTTGTGTCCCGCAGTCAGAAAGCACAGGTTATGTGCTACTTTCATGATTATGTTTTACTTCAAGATGAATGCTGGAAATCAAAGGTTCTAGGGCAAAATGAGGTTCTGCAAGTTGCCATATATCTTAGTGTCATGAAATACAGTATTTTTTACTAGGCTGGATTATTTAAGGCAATAATTATTCCACGTATATGTTCAACGTCTGACCACAAAAATGTGGATATTAATTTGGGGTAAAAGTACACACACGGATGTGATTCAACTTACCAGAGGCAACTTTCAGCCTTTGTAAGTAGGATTTATTACCAGATACTTTTAGAATTCAAAATATTTCCCTCTTTACATAGCATAATGGAATTTATTCATCTAATTTGATTACAAAGCTGCATACTGCAGAGCTGAAGGCAACATAAATAGTGTCATTTTTACATAGCATTAATCACAGTTATTATAAGCATCACTGTCATAAAGAAATAGCCAGATATAGACATTCATATCAGTGGTGTAAGAGACTTAAATCGTGGCTTAACTTAATGGGTAAATTTTTACCCATATTCATGTCATAACCAAAGCGTTCACTGACTTCACTGCACCAGGATTACAGGAGGGAGATTGGGCTAAAGTCAGCCCAGAAATATTAACTACATTATATTACAGAAGAATATGGGAAGAAAAAAAAAAATCTTCCCATTAATGTCTTTAAGGGGTGTGTTACTTGTTTTATTCTATTTCCGTGTCGCCCAAAAGAATTCTGCAGCTATATCATCATTACCGTACCTGATGCATTATAAAGGAGTTTTCTAGTAAACTCTGTGATTTATGTTATGTCCCTTAGTCCCTGCCCACCTTCCGTAAAACCTCACCGATATCCTTCCAAGTGTATTTTATAGGATTTTCCAAAAGATTAGGGACGAATACGTTGTCATCTTGTAAAACATTGCTAGGAAGTACGTTAACCTAAGGGAAGCCGCGGTGGGTCCGAGGCACTCGTTACAGCTTATCAGTAGCCACAGACAACAAATGACCACAGCAGGAGCCAGCGCCATCAGCTGCGCGGAAAAGACTCGCATGAGGCAAAGGCAGAGCCGGGAGCAGAAGAAACTCCCCGACCCGACCACTCTGTCCACCCATCAGCAGCACCTCACATCCAGCCAAGATCATAACAGACACAACGGCAGCTGCCGGCAACAGTCACCACGACGCGGCTTTACGCGCAATGCTCTTTGCCTTCACGCCTGCTTTCCACCCCAGCTTGGTTTTGCTGGGTTAATGCAGAACTGGGTGCGGATGTGCTCACCTGAGCATGGAGCGCTAGAAAAGAAAGGGAATCCAGACGCTAAGATCTGCTTAATGCTTGCTGAGTTTATGCCCGGTAGTAAATTAATTCATAGAAAATACAATCTGTGAGTGACAATCTGTAATTAAGAGTAGAGTCTTAGTTTACTGAAGGACCAGTGCATGAGATGCACTGCTGCTACTTTCCCGGGCAATGCCAGTTAGAGCAAGCCAGTAGGTTACTATAAAATGAAATTTGACTATATGGAGTCTTTTTACAGCTTTTATCCTACTTACATCTTTCCAACTGCTATTGCCATCTGTCTCCCAGGTGCTCCTGGTATACCAGGGAAGCCCTCCTTTTAAAAAGTGAGCACTTTTATTTTCATTTCCTTCCAGCAGCCGTAGCAAATATTTTGAGATTTCGTCCCATTGCAGATAGTCTTCCAGCTGCTTGGTATTTTCTGGTATTGCTGGAAATGGGCTCTTATTTTCTTCTTCATAAACATAAGGAACATCTCCAGTACTCTTTTTCCCCATTAAATGTCCTGTAATGACAATTACAGTAGCATGAAAACCCCCAAACCAGGTACAGATCTGATTGTTCAAACATGACTTGGAAGCGGTTATCGACAGTTACTGATAGTGCGGCGGGAAGGGATTAGACGATGTCAGAGCTGAAGCACAACTGCGACTGGAGATTTTTGTTACCATTTCACACACAACTAATTTCCTCTGTCTCTTACGCTACATTGTCAGAGAAAACGCTGCTGAGGATGGGGCAGAGGTAACCAAGCGTTTTGCCTGGAGCTAGGGTAAGATCTGCTGGAATAAGTGTGTGGAGAAGCTGTAGGTTTTAGGCTTTCCCTGCCTTGACACGGGATGTGGGAACTCTACGGTAAGCCTGCGCTCCAGCGCTTCTCCAGGAGCTGAACTGGATGCGCTTTTGATGCAGCACACTTCACTGTCATCGAACTGAAACACCAGCTGCCTTCAGGTTGCAAGGGAGGCTGCTGGGGAGGGGAAGAGGCAGCACCGAGGGGCCTCCTCCAGGCTGAGCGCCCCAGAGCCCCCGCTGGGATCAGAGCTCCCCAGGGTGCTGGTGCGCAGTGGGGTGCTGGGGAGCCCACCCAGCTGCCCTCGGGTCTGGGTCTGGGTCTGGGTCTGGGCTCCCGCGTCTCCGAAGACAGGCAGTGCTGGGAAACATCACCGCCACATGAACACGTCGAAGGCAGCGGGGAGAGGTGCGGGGCCCCGCACGGGTGCGGGCTGCTGGGGCGGAGGCCGGAGGC
>VWZZ01003450.1:1125-19459 GCA_013399095.1 Psophia crepitans | reverse complement strand
GGTGTCCCGGAGCGGCCTCGCCCTCCGCCCTGCGGGGCGGCGTGGCCCGGGCAGCGCCTGACCCGGGCGGGGAGCCGGGTGGCTGCGGTACGTGCCCCCACGGGAACAGTTTTCCCGAAGAGGTTTGTTAAAACGGGTCTGTCGTGGTGCTCACGGAAGGCAGGGAGGTGTTCACAGAAGCGGTTTGCTGCTGTGGACTGAAATGACCAAACAGGCTGAAAAATTTTTACAGGAGTTTATGGGAAAAAAAAAACCCAACCCAAAAAAAAGCTCCATCGCTTTCGAAGTGGGAGGGATGGCTGTAAAGCGCCTGAACTCGAGGGGCGATACCTCTTGAAGCTCCTTGAAATAGACGATCTTCTGCAAAGAGTTTAATTTCCAATATGACATAAATTTACAGTCGTAGGCAACATTAATGTGACTCACAGACTTACAGGAGTTTCTTCTTTCCTTGCACAAAGATGCTGTAAACTCTCCAGCACCCCAAGGCACCTGGAACTGGCAAACTTTGTAACAGCGGATGGAAAGATTTCCACCCTGAAGAGGCGGTGCGGGGGAAAGGGTGGATGCATCGCTGAAGCAGGCAAATGTGACCGTAAAGGCCATGAAGAAGTGGAATGCTTCAGTGCACACTCAACTTCAGGCATGGAAGTAGTTTCACTGAAGCAAAGGCGGATGAGTAGCAGAAGGACGTCAAGTCCTGACGTGCTGTTTGTCCCGGAGGAGTACAACAGAGACAGGGATAAGTCATGTGGAATTGGGACGGTTTATGTGATGAGTTTGCTATCTAGAGAACTGTGTCAGGAAGGAGGATGCACAGTTCACAGAGCTGACTGTAGGAACCTGCAGCTCCTTCAGCTAACCCTGCGTGACTGGAACTGAGCTATACCCAACGGAAACTACCGGGGATGTGAATTAACACAATTAGTGGACAAACTGTCTCGTACGATCGCTTTTGAAGTCCATTGTGTATCCTACTGTATGAGCTAAATTGTTCCCTTGTTTAGTCTTACTTTATTGCGTCTTCCTTTACTGGTTAATGTGATTCATTCTTTTACTTTGGTTATTAATTATGCGTTCTTGTTTAATTTACAATAGTATTCGTATGCCTCAATCACGAGTTTCACTGTGCAGCCTGCAGTACAGCTACAGACAACGTGCTCTGCGCTGAGTGACAGCTGATCAAGTACAATATTACCGTCCGTGGGAAATTCTAATTGTTCATTGCAATTCAAGACAGGAAATTGAAAATTCGGGAAACTGTCCATTTTCAGAAAGAAAAAAAACCAACAACCCCAATGGCTTTGCTGAGCTCCAGCATCTGTACTGGAGCCCGGGACTGTCCTGGGCTCCCCAGGCTGTTGTGCAGGACCTACCTTTGTGCTGGGGCCTCAGCCCTGGGCTACAGCCACCAGCCCTGCCCGTGGCCGCCGGGGCGGTGGTGCAGAGCGCAGGGCGGCGCAGCTCTGCGCGCCCTCCACACAGGGCGGCTCCTGTCGCCCCTTGCTCAGCCCCGGTCGCTCCAGAAGCCACGGACACAGGTTGCCTCAGACCCTGCTCCACCAGACAGCGGAGCCAGGGGAAGCCATCGGCAGGTCATCTCCCTGAAACTACCCCATTCGCACGTACGGAGTCAGTCGTTTCCCAGTGCTAGGCTCGGCACCGTCCTTTCCTTACTTTTAACTGCTCCTGTTGGGTTTGCTTCCGTTGCTTTATGTAGGGCCCACTGAGGATTAACAACCCAAACCAATATTGAGAACTTCTGGTCAGTAAGTCACAGCCAGACGGGTGTGATAGCTATGCTGCCAGTCAGCTTTGGCTAGGAGTGCCAAACCACGAATTCTTACTCAGTTCCTTGCTGCCCAGTAGTCCAAGGTCTCTTTTACCACAAACACTACACAAACAAATAAACCTTTCTCATATTTTGTATATATACTATGTCTTTGTACATTTCATGTGTTAAAGGCTGGGCTTTCGCATTAAATCTCCTTTTGCACTGCCTGGAGCTACTTTCATTTGCGATTGTTCTATATACACTCCCATTTTATCCCTTGTATTATGAACTTAATGAAATTTTAAATTAGTTTGCCCTTTAGGTGATTAAAGTTACAGTGAAAAATACTGATTTAGAGAGTTGATCAAATTTGGGTTTGAATTTTCTTTTTAATTAGGATTAGCTTTTTGAGTGGTGGGATATTTTTGCCAGTAAAAACACAGTTTCAGGTTTTGTCATAAAACAAATACCAAAAAAAAAATCTATTTAATTCCTCCAACAATCAAACTGGGTTATTTGAAGTAAACCACCACCAAAAACTCAGTTTGAGGATTTTCTATTTTTCTGGCAAAGAAAAACCGTAATTTTCCCAAACTAAAGCACCCTACAGGCCTACTTATCTCTTTTAGTTTTACCTTTACTTTTATATTGATAGCCATCGTGAGAGCCTTCTCGCTTCATTATGTTCAATGGAAGGTTATTCATACTGTGCTCAAAAGAAACAGACCCTTGCAAGGTCTTTAATCCCATAATTTGCACGTGTGTCTTGATTCAGGACTAACAGCCACAATAATGGACCTGAAATACTGAGCCCTCAGCAAACTCCCAAATGTATCTGGAGGGAGTGTTAGAGGCAGGCTTGTATTTTTCCAAAGCAGCCTGGGCTGCACGGCTTGTGCTTTCCCCAAAATATATTGCATCATTTGTAATATGTGCTGGATGCATCACAAGCCCTGCTTTCACTTATCTACAGGATATAGCTGGGGCTTTCTTCTGCCTGGTGAAATGCTTGTGCGGCTTTTGAGATCAAAATGGCTATCAGGACATTCTTAGGACCTTCCTCATCCTCTCTCAGAATGACTGGCAATCAATCAGCTTTGCAACCAAAATTCATCAGGCTCCAGGGGGCTGGGGTAAACTGACCCACTCTTCCGCATCCTGTAGTGGCAGAGCACGTGTGCCGTGGGCTGTGGAGAAGGTGACACTGGAATGGTGGTACCTGAACCGCGATGGAGAGCCTTGGGGCTGGTGGGCGCAGAGCGTGCCAGCGGCAGGGAGGGGCAGGGGCATTGGCCCCGGGTGGGACCGGGTGCTGCTCCAGGCGCCCTTAGTGATCACAGACTCCGCGGGCTGCTGCTCGCGGGAGGGAGGGGAGCTGTGGCTGCTGGGGATGTGCTCGGTCATGTGCACAGTGCTGGGCACGGGCAGCCCTGCGGTTGGGATGGGGATGCCTTAATGGCAGTAGGGTACGTGCTGGAGCAATGCTGCTTGCTCATAGCCATACAGCAATTAGGCAGATACCTTCATTGTATGAACTAACTGAATCCCTTCAATAAATATTCTTGTGGCTTGACACAACCTCCACCCCCCTTCGTGGCTTTTGTTGAGTGGGAGAAAATGTGTAACTTGCTTTTTTAACGGGCAGTACATCTGCACTCCCTGGCCTGCGGTGAGTGCGACAGGACCAGGTCTTTGCCCACAGCTTCCCTGGTAAGAGCCCTGGGGCTCTCTGGCACCATCCCAGACCCCACCGCTGGCCCAGCAGGAGGTCCTCTGCTTGCCGCAGCTGATGGCTCTTGGGAGCAGGTTGAGCGGTGAAGGAAGGAGGCTCTCCTTGACATGTTTGTTATGCCGTGATCACTGGGAACTGTAGATGGTGATGACTTTTTCACAGGCAGGATTATTGTCTGCACACTATGGCTCATGTCCTCTCCAACTCCAGGGATTTGCTTGGCCTGGGCTGGCGGTTGTTCTTTTTACCATCTGCCTTTGGACTGATGGGGGATGAATTAAGGCATTATGGACCCTGCAAGTCTTCCGCGGGGCCACCGCTACAGCCGGGCTGCAAACAGTTCGGCAGAGGGAAACCTGACTGGAAAAAGGACTCAGCACTGAAGCAGAACAACCCTATCCTTAATAAATAAAACCAAAACAGCTGTTCAAAACTAAGCCAAACCACTGCAAAGATGCTGAAATATTCCAATATGTAAATACAGAAAGTGTTGAGCAGCAGATTTGACACAGCGGAGGCTGAGCCCCACCAACATACCAGTGAGAAACCAGGTGAAACAGCAACTGCAACAAACCTCCAGCCAATCCATTATTAGCATTTCTTTATTTAATTGTTCATAAGGATAAAAAAGGTTGTATGGATTTATTCTAATTCTTAGTTTTAGTAACCTTTTCAGAAAAATAATAATTTGATAATATATTGGACCCTCCACAACAGAAAAGGATCCAGGTACAATAAATGCATGTTATCAACCGTGAGTGACTTGTTCATTTGAGACAACCTTCCTTTCTTAAAGAAGATATCCGATGAGATAAATTTGTGTTTGAACATCAAGAAACAGCTCTCTTAATTTAAAAATACCTTTCTACTTTTCATATATCCCATGGCAAAGTGAACTATTATTGCGCTCCATGGCAGGAAAACATTAATGGATTTTAAATGCTATTTCTGTGATATCACTCCTTAATTTCCTTCCTTTGCATTTTAGACAACTATGTGGGAAAAATCAACAAGGCAGATCTTATGTAAGTAAAAGGGGGTAAAAGAAAAATGGTGTGCCTTTCATAATTTCCTTTGAGGTGATTCTGACGTTAGAGACAGCTATAATATATGTACAGAGCAAACAGCGGTTTAAGCAGATCGCCAATGTAATATCAGGGCACGGTCACTAAGGAACACTTCGCAAATGTTGAAGATGCTGAATAGACTAATGTCCCGCTCCTCAAACCCGTAGTCAGGGCAGGCATTCTGCAAACAACCTGGAAACGGACCCTCGGCAGTAACAGCTCCCTGAAGAACTGAAGACATTTTTCAGACAGGAGCTCCACACCTTTACAGAAGCTGAACTATATGAAATAATACACATTTGTTTAATAAGGCACAGTTTAAGGTATTTGATACTGTTTGTGCTGCATGTCAGGAAGTCTGAGACATAAACAGCTGAAGCTTAACTAAAGCGATTGCTTGTTGCGTGAGTAGTTTATGTCAGCGTTCTGCGTTAGCCATCGCCTGCTCTGGTTTTGTGGTTTTCTGTAGCGCAGGGGTTCAGTATTTTGCTAGTTGAGATGGGAAACATTTATGTTGCTGAATTCTCAGAGGCTGCTGCTGGCTGGACAGGGGCAGTCCCAGCTGAGCCTTCCCGGAGAAGACAAAATGCTTCAAGTGACACTGCTGCGCTCGTGGTCCCGGCAGCACGGAGTGATGGGGATGAGCTGCGGGCACAGAGCTTGTGCCCTGCTGCAGGCACCGCAGGGCAGGGAGAGGTTGTCTTCACAGAGCCATAGGCTTGCAGAGTGGTTTGGGTTGGAAGGGACCTCCAAAGGTCATTTGGTCCAGCCCCCTGCAATGAGCAGGTACATCGTCAGCTAGCCCAGGCTGCCCAAAGCCCCATCCAGCCTGGCCTTGGGCACTGCCAGGGAGCCAGGGGCAGCCACAGCTTCTCGGGGCACCCTGTGCCAGGGCCTCACCACCTGAATCTTAAAACATTTCTTTCTTATTTCCAGTCTAAACCTGCCCTCTTGCAGTTTCAAACCACTGTTGCCCCTCGTCCTGTCACTACAGGTCCTGCTAAAAAAGCTCTCTACATTTTTCTTATAAACCTCCTTTATATATTGAAAGGCTGCAAGAAGGTCTCCCTGGAGCCTCCTGTTCCCCAGGCTGCACACCACCAGCTCCCTCAGCCTGGCTCCAGAGCAGAGGGGCTCCAGCCCTTGGATCATCTCCGTGGCCTCCTCTGGACTCGCTCCAGCAGCTCCGTGTCCCCGTGGCCCTGGGGCCCCCTGAGCTGGAGGCAGCACTGCAGGGGGGTCTCAGCAGAGCGGGGCAGAGGGGCAGAATCCCCTCCCTGGCCCTGCTGGTCCCGCTGCTGGGGCTGCAGCCCAGGACACGGGGGGGCTTCCTGGGCTGCCAGCGCACACTGCCGGCTCGTGGCCGTATCTGGCGCACAGAGCAAGCCTTGGGCTCACTCAGCCCGTCTGACGACATGCCCCAGGCTTGGGCCGGTGGTGTGCACTCTTGTGCGCTGCCAGGATGGTCAGAGGAGGGTTGACACAGCAACGTGTGATACCTGCACTTTCTCCCTCTCTTTTCTGAGCACTCGTTGGAAGTGGGATCTGCCAGGCTTTTGCAGCAGCACAGAGTGGCAGAGGCTGTCTCTCACCTGGGGTGGGAGAATTGCCTGCAGCCCCAGCAGCCGCAGCTCCTACTGCATGGGCTGCTGTCGTCCCCACCGGAGCCTGCTGTGACTGGCGGCTGGGGCTGCCTGACCCCAGAGGCGCGGGCAGGGCTGCGTGGCTGGGTCTGGCTGATATCCAGCACCATTCTGCAGCCACGGACCTTGCAGATGCGCAGAGCTGACCGGGGCAGGTGGCCGGAGCAGCCCCTCTGCCAGACACTGCGTGAGCCATGAGCGATCGGAAGGGTGACCTCAGCTCCGCTGCTGCTCAGCTGAGTAACTCGCTTGCAGGGCCGAGCAATGTAGAACTATCTGCTTGCATTGATTTTCAGAAGCAACTGGAATCAACTTGGCAAATCGCCGTTGTGGAGGGTGGCGTCTGTATCTTTCACATTTCGGCTTTTGGAGGAATAAGGTACAACAGACACATCCCACGGGGCCAGATCAGACGCAATTACTCTACCTGCCTTTTGTGATTCTTTTTTCACACTTGTGTCTCTGCGATGAAATACAGGCTCTTGGGCCGTGCTCAGGGTTAGGACACTCAGGCCTGAACGTGCACGTGGACCAGACCAGTCGCTGTCCTGAAACAGGTTTATTTCGCAGCGGTCAGAGCAGCGCCCTGCACTGTGCTTCCTTTCACCTGGACGGGCAGTTCTGGACTCTGCATTGCCTTCAAACCGTGCCTCGCGTTCATCTGGAAGCGTGAGGCAGTGGTGTGACGAGCTCTGGCAAGCCATGGTTGCTGCGGAAAGCCCTCCCTGTGGGGAAGGGCGCAGGGGGCAGGTTAATTAAGTGTGGGGTTCATGGGAAGGGTGCAGGGCTCCTTTTCCCTGGACAACCTGAGCCGTTTCAGCAGGATTTTCATACAAGCCGGGACTGGGATAGCACAGCAACTAGCTGATGACTCATCCACCAATTTGTTGGTTTGCAACTAAATCTATGGAAAAAAAGCACCGAGGAAATGTAAAACTACATTTTGTTTCCCAAATGTCAGCTTTCTTCCACATATAGCTGCTAACACTGGATTTATAAACATCCTATGCATTGGAGAATACAGAACTGAGGAACCTGCATGACACAAGTGCAGATGGCAAACAGGCAAAGAGCAGGACAAGCGCAGGTGACAGAAAGGAGGGGCACTAGGAAGCTGTAAGGCTACCCAGTGGCCCCAGGCTCCTATCACGAGAAGTCAAGCGGGAAAACAGCACAGCATCCAGCGGCCGGCAATGGCCATTGTCCCTTGGAAGCAGGGAGCCGCCATGGCCAGCCCCAAGCGCCTGGCGCTGCGGCCGCTAGATCACTGAGCTGGCCGGGAAGGTGAGCCAAGGCCTCGGGCATCCACGGCGTGTCCTTCCCAGAGAACAACAAAAACCCCAGGTGGTCACCTCTCCTCCTTGCTTGTGCCCCAGCACACGGTGGAACTGTGGCCGCCGCGCCCCCGGGGACTGGCAGGGGGCTGGTGCACTGGCACCCCGCTCCCTCGCGCCCAGGCCGTCTCACGGTCAGGTTTTCCACATACACCTTTCATTTTAGCTCCAGGAAACGTGGCCATCAGCGCTAGGCACAGATGCCCTAACGTGATTACCAAGGAAACAAAGCTTTGGTCACAGCTGCTTTATTTGTAAAACTCAAATCCAGACAGAGGTTCATATTCAAACAACTGCAAAATTCAGGTGATGTCATCTCCACACCAGATTTCCATATACCTGCATATAGATAGAGACTATACGTAGCGTTTGTGTATACAGTTTCTGCTGACAGCATGTTCACACACAAACGATACAGAAGCAGAGCTGGTTCTATACACAAAAGCAGGTGTACTGGAGCACAAACGATGACAGAAGAGAGGGAATATACTTATTTAAACCAAGCTGTGAAGCAGAGAAACATAATGAATTTTTGTCACATGGGTGGCTTATGTTGTGTTTGATTTTGGCCACTCAGATGTTCAAAGAAACATTGATAAAATCCATGCATGCAGAGGAAAATGTCCTTTTCATCACTGTTGCTCACTATCTTGATTAAACATGGGGAAATGACTTGGTGACAAGGCTTAAATTGGAGTTCTCCCTCCAGTCACTCCACGTGCTCATGTTACCTCTACCAACGCAGGCGGTAGTTCGACCTGAACGTCTGGCAGCCAGGACTTGACCACCTCCAGTGCTGCCCTGCCAGAGGTGCTGCGAGGAGCAGACGGGCAGGCAACGAGCGGTGCTGGGGCTGCCCCGCACACCCCCAGCCTTAGCGATTCACACGTCAAACGCCAGAGTGCTGAGAAGAGAGACCTGGAGGAGACTGAACAAAGGCAGCCTCTGGCCCTGTGAGCACAGCAGGCCTCATGGCCATGGGGACCAGCCCCTGCTCTTCCCCGAGTCAGCGCTGGGGACCAGCCCGGGGCCCCCCGACGCCCGTTGCCCCCTTCTGCACGCACTGCAGCCGGCACAGCTCTGGGAGCACCAGCGCAGGTTTTAGCCAAGCTGTGAAAATGCTGCCAACTGGAAAGCAAAAACAGCTTCAAAGTCTGGGCTCCTCCTCCTACTAACCGGTCAGTTAAAAACATACTGCTTGTGCCTGTGGCGTCTTGATCATCATCATCTTCAAAAAAAAAGTCATCCAGAGGCCTTGCTATGTTGGAGGCATTTGCTTTAAAGCGCTCACAGAATGCGCAGTATCTCACGCCAATAGCCAAGCGAGGCGTCTCTCCCAGGGGGTACTCGCAGCATGCGAGTGGAGGTGAACCAGTTACCACAGCTCCAGGGACCGACGGAGCACTCTGCCTCCTGTTAACATGTCAGTAGCTCTGCCAATTATATACTTGATCTGTCCTCACTTCAAAGGGAAGCTGCAGCCTAGCGGCAGAGCAGGCAACTGAAGAAAGAAGCTGTATTTGTAGAAAAGGGAAAGCACCTTGACGCATCAAATACGTAGGATCTTTCTATCAGTCAGCCCCATCTCTGACCCGCCAAAACGTACGCACCAGCACAGTCTGTCCCTCACTTTTGCCACTCCTTGCCTCCCTGACTTCAACTCTTAAGGAAATTAATAAGCAGTAATAACCAAGTAGATCACCCGAAACGGTTCACCTCAGGCCCTTACAGGAAGGAAAGTCAAGAACGGAATCGAGAGCAGCCCAGTCCAGCTGGTTGTGAGCAATCCCCGCGCATTCGCAGGCAGCCAACCAACCCAACACGCCGGAGCAAAGTAGCCACCAGTGAGCAAACCAATGCATTTCCTCACAGAAACGGTAAGCTTGCTAGTGACCAACAGCAATACTAGGAGAATGTTTTAAAATAACTATTATGAGATTCCTAACCCCAGGGAGGGGCAGGGGGAAGGGGGGACATCTTTTGTCCTACATCAGAATAACTGTACCATGTTGTATTTGTTTTACCATGGTTTTAGCCTGATTTAGTGTTCAACCATTTGCACAGTAATTTATTTTTTAAATGTTTTGACAGAATTGTCTCTTGCCTTGCCACCGCCCACACCCAGAAGAGCCTGGCTCCATCTTCTTTACGCCCTTCCCAGGCAGGCAGGAACCTTTCATGTTGATGTAAGATTTACCATTACAGCATCCGGTCCTACCAGCCGAAAACAAAGCTATTGTTTATCACAAATGAGAAAGCAGATTGTCTACACGGCTGAACAAGTTATTGTACGTGGCTGACCAAAGTTGCCTTGGTGGGTGCAATTAGCAGACCTCAAGGCCTCCTGCTAAAACCAGGAAGATAAACTGGGCCCGCACTGTCACCCAACGTTTCACTGCAAAAGTTGCTTTTCACTGACAACCACGTTTTACCCCACTGTGCAAGTCAGCTCTGCAGGTAAGATTTATCAAGAAGAGTTAAAACAAGGCACAGGATATCATACAAAAGAGAAACAACCTTTTTTTTTTTTTCCTCAGCATGAACCCACATATTTAGATGCTATCCTTGTGTCATTTTACTAATCCACATTTCCTCAGCACAAAAATAAATTCTCATAATAATGTTTCAAATTTGTCATTTGGGTTATGTCCAAAAGCCCGCTCTCAAAGTTCAAGCTGACTGCGATTGCACTGGGATAGGTGAGTAAGAATTAATTCTGATTTCAGCAATACTGGCCAGGGCGGGGGGGGAGAAATCTTACTACACATACACCATCTCCAAAAATAAAATTATTTTTTTCTTAACTGTGATGGTACACTTCTGGGAAGACTGCATTAAGGATACCTAAATTATTCTGACATGCTGTTTATTATACTCAATTTTATTTCTATACAATTTGACACAAAATAAGTCATTTTTATAATACAGTTTGTCATGAAAACTGCTTAGTAGGACACAAAAGAAGTAATACTACTTGGAAAAAGTCAGCAGTTACCTGCTTTTCAGCACTAGCAGTTACAATAGAAGAGGTGCCATTATTGTATAATAGTGTATTTTTGTAGAGGTAAGGGATTGCAGAAGAAACAAAACTCCATAGGGAAAAAAAGCATCATGCTGTTCCTTACCAAAGCTACAAAAACAAAGCAAGCGAGGAAAACAAGTTCTGTTTTGTTGAAGGTACAACATTGATATTTGAAGCCAAGAAAAATCCAGAATTTCATATAATACACTTATCAGGCAAGTTTTGAAATGAAAAATCAATTTTATGTTTAACACTACTCAGGTATCATATGATAGAAGAGAACAATACATTCTCAAAACTGGAATACGAGTTATGCCTTGCCCTTACTGGTAATACTACTTAAGTGCACTACTGTGCTACTCATTCAGTAATTTACAAGTGTTAATAACACTCCACAAATCTTTGTTAGGTTTGTTTTATAGCTAGGAACATAAATGCAGAATGGTTAACAACCTGAATTCTAAAAACATACAGTCCTTAAAAATCAGGCCTCTCAAAATCAGGCTATTAGTTTTTTTGTCCCCACACCACAAAGGAGCAAGTTTCAAATTCAGAGCAAAAGCTCCGAGTTTCTATGTCTCAGTCCTCAATCAGAACAAAAGACCCTTTCTTGTCTATTTCTGTCAGACCACATGTAGACAACTTTCTTTAGGCACAAGTCTGACTAGACCCCTACAACTTACTATGTGTTCCAACCCATATGCTGTTTCCTTACAAGTTTGTGTGGTTGTGAGAAGAGAGGGTGCTGACAGACTCTACAAATAATAAGGAAAAGAAAAAGAGAACAAACAGGAGGGAGAAAGCGGGTTCGGATGCAGTACCACTTAAGAAAAACAACACAGCCTGCCAAGGAGTTGCCTGAAGCTGCTTCAGCACATGACAGTCAGTGTCTTCCAAACAAGCAAGAGGTGAACTGAAAGCAGCATCTATTTAAGATTATAAACATGCCATTATGTAATTAACCAATAGCCAAAAGCTTTACTCATTAGTTGTACAGTTTATTTAGACAAGACAAAAGCTTGCACAGTTTTGTAACTGTATACAGAGATGAAAACATTTGAAATACATGAGGTGTCCCCCTGTATATTTAACTTTGTACTTTGTTCTTGGAAAAGTGACTTTTTTTTAGGATTCCCGTTTCAGCAGTACGTATGCTCCCATTACTGCCAGAAGAGCATACTGCAAAAGAAACAGAGAATAAAGACTGATTACAATTTCTCTTCAGAGAAGCTCTGAAATTACAAACTGTTCAAAGTGTGCCCCCTCCAACATCACACGTCCTAGGTGAGTACACAATCAGAGTTGTGTTCCTACAGAATTACAGCAATATTTTAATATGATCATATTCATCATAAATAGGCATCACAACTTATGGAATTCCTAAACTAAATGTTTTCAAGTTTCCTAAATCAAATGTTTACAAGTTCTACTGGATAACAGACAAGCTAAAATAAGCAAGAAAATACATCTTATTTTATATTGGGTACCAAAGCACAGAAACAAATTTATTAACATTCTTATATGCAAGATTCTTACTACCTTTACTTGCTATTTTATAGTTTTAAATACAAGTATGCAAAATGTCTGTATACATACCTTAAATTTTGGATAGTCATTCATTATTATAGTTACCATACCAACGTAAGGCAAAAATCTGTAATTGACAAAACAGATGAATATAAATTTAACTCTCAAATATTACATGGAAACGTTTCAATGTTACTAAGTCTTGAATATGTTAGATAATGGAATTCAGAAGGGAAAAAAAAATCAGATAGACAGCAAGAGCTTTAAAGACAGTATTTACTTAATGAAAGTCTGGGAGCAAGATCTATCAGATTTCCCTCTCCCCTCAGGCCTCACCTTGCTGCACGTTATTCACAGCATTCAAAATACACACAGATCCCAGAAATGGCAAGTAAATATCATTGTAACAAGGGGTACCCACAAAAGCCTAATATCCTGCAACACGGGGGAATCAGCTTTTCAGGGTCTCCAGTTGTTCTGCAGCTATAAAAGCCACATAATCTAACACAGAACGGGTTTCAAACTAATAGGGGAAGTATTTAAAAATCAGCATTTAACCTCATTGACCAGCATTAAAGGTTTAGAAACAGAGTTTCTCTGTTTCTTTTTGCTTAACCTGAAGGCAGGGAAAGACTCTAAAAAAAAAAATTACACAAGTAAATATTCTAGCAGAAAAATATTTTGTACTGTTTTGTACGTTAACCCTGTATTTATTAGAACTTATGAAACTCTTAATTAGGCAAGAAAATACACAACTGTATAATGGAATACAAGAAGCGCTACTTGCTCCTGGGGTCGGCTGGTGACATCGATCTTGGCCTACTGAGCAAAGCAGAACTCACACTGAACTCTGCAGGGCACTACCAGGACTCTCACAGCCCAAACAATACTTTGCCACAGGCTCTAAGCAAAAGCATTTCAAATAAGAATGGTGTAAAACAACCATATCAGAATGAGAAATACATGTATTTTTTCTTCTTTAGATAAAAAAGTAATTAAGTTATTTGAGAAAAATCTTAAGAGGTTTCATCTTGACTGGGGAAGGGGACAACATCAAAAGCTCAAGCCTTGCAGAGAACTCCTGGGGAATGTGGAAGTAATTTCCTAGTGATTTCCAGCAATTACCAGGATGAGTTGGTTAATTTTGTATTTACCAGTGAATTATTTGTTAAACGTGCCGCTTTTCCGAAAATTCATTTCCACTCTCCAGGTCAGTAAGAGGACTATGGAAAGCAACTTTTCCAGGTAAAGCAGGGTTTTTTAATTACTATTTTATCTAAGAAATAAAAACCCCACCATACCAGATTTAGTTTGTACCAACAGTGGAACTGATTTAAATTCTAAAGTTTCTATTTTACTTCCAAATAACATAGACATTTTGCATTACTTACCCTCTTGCTCTTCCAACAACATCCTTCTTCTCTAACCAGTTCTGACCTTCTTTGTACAAGCCTCTATCATCAACTTCATTATTATCACCTTTAGTCAGAAATTTGATGTTCCCATTTTCTCTAGAAGGTAATGAAGGTGATACACTAAATACCACTTAATTTAAAAACCTCAATTAACATCTACAAAGCACAATGGAGATGAAAAGCGCTATGAGATTAGATAACAATGTTTACTTCCAGTCCTGCTTATTTAATACACATCATTAAATCACTAACATTACAGACTTTAGTGACAGAGTTAATAGATTTTAACAAGAAATGTTTTTTAAAACACTCCTAGATTGTCATTTGATATAAGCAATTACACGACGGACATGAAAGGGGAATTGTCCATCCAAAGCAGGCACTAAACATCATCAACAAAAGCAGTACGTGCCTATCTGGGGGAAAAAAAAACCCCCAACCCTCTGCATTTTCAACAGAACAGGAATTCTAAATAATACTCTACTAAGAGGTGAGGGGCTTTTTGTTTGCCTTTTTTACAAATTGTGGAATATAAGATCCTGTGAAGTCGTCACACATTACAGAATGAATTTAACTGAATTTAAATCACAAATTTCAGATGAGGTAGACCCTAAAAATCTTCCCCTAGGAAAGAAAGGGGTATAATAATACAATGCGTTAGGTAATTTTAAGTTCTACACACTTATTTAACTCTTGATAATCATATTTATGTCAAATTAAAGTTTTGTCCTTCTTTTGATGGAAATCAATACTGAAGTAGCTGCAAATCTGCACCAAATTCAGTATTTTGTCACAAACACTGCAATACAGTTATGGATCACTCGTTAAACAACATAGTGAGTTCCAGGCAAATCCTCACTTACGTTTGATACTTACTCATGTGGCAAATAAAAAACCCCAAACACATAAGCTGTCCCTAAATAACACCATGCGGACAAAACACGATGTGGGGGTTTTTGGGAACTGTTGGAGAAACCCAAGCAATGGAAGCTGCAGTAGGTGGCATTCCCCCCGCTCCCTCCGATGAATGCCTGCAGAGCTCGGACAGCCAGGCTGCTCCGGAACAGAGCTGAGGTCCTCTGCTTCCTCGGCCATGCAGGAGGCTTGGTGCTCTGTGTAGGAATAGAAGCCCTGAGCACACCCAAACCACCACCCCTCCCCGCTGTTCCAAATGAACAAAGTACCTTACGCTACGGTTTGAACACGATGTGCTTTAACTACTGCTGGTAGGAAACCTGCCCTGTTTGGCTCCCTTTCAAACACTGGGTGTATGTGCAGGTGACGCATGCAAGACTGGTTCAACACTCCCATTTAAATAAAGTTACGAAGTTGACAGTCTTCAAAATGATTTTGCTCAAGAAGCTGCTAATTGCAAGTAATGATATCAAGAAACAGGGAGTTTTTATAAAGACAAATTAGGTATTTAAAAAAAAAAAAGGTAATTCTTGGATATTCCTATTTGTTTCAACAATGTGTTGAAGAACAGATATTACTCAAAAGGTAAACACCTTCAGTTCACAGCCAGGACCTCCTGAGGAGCAAACGCGCCAACGCTTGCCCCCTCCAGGTTAGCTTTTCGCCATGCAGCACCAGAAACGGAATTGCCTCTCTTTTGTTTGAGAAGGAACTGTTTATCATACCAGGCATACGCAATAAAGGTAAAAACAAGTAATCTACCTGTTGCTTTTCAGCATGAATTGTTGTTGGCACTGTGACTAACAGACACAAAGAGAGTAAGAATCTCTTCTTTCATTCTGAGTCAAAGCTGTTTTCTGGAAAACTTCAGTTAGCAAAGATCACATACTTGTCAAACTTCATTTATAGCTCCGATTCTGAATCTTCACCTTCTTTCAGAGATTTACTTTTAGAAGTAGCTATTTCTCATAATTGGGTTATCAATAACGAACTGGGTTGTCAAAATCCCAATTCTAAACGAGTCAGTAGAGAAGCAGACTCTGCTCCCATACACATTGCTAATGCTGGCAAAAATGACACACATAACTTGTGTTACTGGACTCCTCCTTAGCATAGGTTTACCTACTTCGAGCCTGAGCAACTTTGCTGAGGGACAAGCGAGGGTCTCAAGAAGTGCGCCACAGAATTGGGGACAAAAGCGGATCACATCCTAGAGATGAGGTTTATCTTACAGCATATCCTCACTTGCCTTTTTCATAAAGTACTAGGAAATCAAAATGTAAGTGAAAGTCATGGTGAAGGAAACTATATTTAGAAACAAGGAAAACGCCAAGTTGCATTACTTTTCATGTATTTTGATTACTCTGTGAACTATTGGAATGTCTCTGCCTTCAACTTTAAAAACAACTATTTCACCAGCTCTGATTGGGTCATCATGGAAATTTGTTAAGAACAACAGGTCTCCCCTGTGAAAAGCTGGTTCCATGCTGCCACTACAAACAAAAAGAAAGAGTTTATTAGCACTATGGTAAATGAAAGAACCACCATGAAAACAAAGAACATTTAATTCTTACGGATAAACTCACAATTGTAACTGGAATCTGTGGCTTCACCCATTCAGTAACACTACATGGACATTTAGCACAGCCCACACCTCAGTAAGTCCTGAGCCAGCCTACATAAGACTTTCTTACTGCCTCAGCCAAAGAAAGAAAGCAGCTGCACAGAAAAGTAACAGTATTGTAGCTACTAAGAAGGAACAAAAGAGCCATTCCAGTTAAACAGAACCAATCCATTGGTGAAGCGACAAAAAAACCCCAAACATTTCTCAGTACAACAGGAAGCACTGTTGCATACACAGAAAGAGTTTACTTAACATGAGCAAGGGTTACGCTTATAGTGGAGGTTGCTACTAATGACCAGAAAATCCATGCCTTTTTCAAAGCCAGGCAGAGGATCTTTTGGTAACAACCTTTAAGGGAGGATTCCAGACGCTGTCACTAAGGGCATGAACAGGCAATTCCCACTAACATACTGTTATTTACTGCATGCATTCATTGCTGGCACATATTCAATTTTTGGAAGGCTGAATCTTCCATGAACATGTATTTAACTTCATGTATTTGATGGGCACTCGGGGGTCTGCAGGACTGGCTCTTTACACACCAGAAGTAAGATACCACTGAGAGAGAACCAATGCACATGTATAATTTACTCATAAAAGGAGTTTTACTATCATACAATTTCAAAATAAATATGCATACGGTGAAAAAAAAAACAACAACCAAAGCCTGAAAATGTTCAATGGCTTCAGCAAGCCCCACACATTTACTTATTTTCTTCAGGAGACAACAGACGTTTCACAGGATTACATGCATTTCTATTTATTAAAGCAGATTTATTTTTTTGAATCCTAACCCTTATCCGGGGGTTACTTACATATATTGCTACCTAGGGATAGTAATCTTGAGTAGTTTATCTATTAATTAAGATAAAACCCTAGACTTTCAAAGGTTTCATATGTCTACTATTTCTACAAACTTTTATGAAAACTAGACTGCAACTACAAAAGCAGCCTTTTCTAAGTGGGCAAAAACAGAGTTAGAAGAAAATAAGTGTTTGAGTACTTCTTTAAGCAGGTGAGAGTTCAAACTCCGAATCTCTCCAAGGGGGAAGGGGAGGAGACAAAGGACAAAACAGTATTTAGACTTAAACAAGAAAGCCTTTACACTGACTTACCTGAGCACCACAACAATAGGGCTTTCACTTCCAGTAATGACGATCAGTCCTTTCCATATCATAAGGGCAGACGACACTATCATAGCAAAATTTAGGACTTGGTAATACAGCTGTATGCGAAACAAGAAAATTGTTTTTGAAAGTTACTGCGCTGCATTTAGAAGCACAACACAGAGTTTCAACCCATACGCAACACTGAATCCCCATCCCGGCACATGGACTCTCACGCTAAGATCATATTCCAACAGCAGCCTTGGGGAACAGCCTGCTGCCACGGCAATCCAACCACACAAACCGTACCGCAGCATAAAGTTTTAATCCATTGCGTGCCTCAACCGCGGCTTACTATGCACCTGCACAATACTCCATCCGTTCGTGCTAGAAACCACTGAACTCACTGGCAAAAACTTCTAAAATACAGGATGCTGTAAAGCAAATGATCAAATCTATTTTGATCACATGTCCCCGACTCCTACCTGCGCTCATAAATATCCAAAACACAGATAAGAAAAACTATCTTATAAACCTTTTTGTTTGAAAAGAGGAGTTGCAGGGGTAGAAGAAAGACAACAGAGGATAATTTCCTGCTATCGTCAGGCAGACAGTTCTTACACAGAAAAATCTTTTATGAATTTGACTACTCGTGGAAACCAACCCTGCCCATCTCCATTTATTGGGTGGCTTACTGGTGGAAAATACGGAACCAGAGATTTCCAGACCATCATTCTGGTTTGAAAATATATATGGTGGGATTATCAGGTACACAACCCACTTCACTTGGCATCGGTCAAGCTTCAAAATCTGCTCTGGAGTAGGTATTTTTTTTAATGACTGATAGATACTAAAAAAACGAAACCGGGGTCTTCCACAGCCTGGAAGCCAGGTTTGTGGCCAGCCCGACGTCCTCCTCCCGCGGGCCGCTCGTGTTACCGGGACCCAGGTGCCCGCTCGGCACCACACGAGCCGGAGAGGAGCCCACCCGTCGCCCCCGCACGCCGCCCCCGCGGAAGGAAGCCGACACCGGCAGGAACGCGAGCACCCGGTTCCTCAGCGGTATGCCCAGGATCCGCAGCCCCCCGCCCCGGCCGCCGAGCACCAACCTGTGCTGCGGGGCGCGGGGCTGTGCAGGCCGCTGCGGACGGGACGCAGCCCAGCCGGCGGCGGAG
>VWZZ01003449.1:387-53645 GCA_013399095.1 Psophia crepitans | reverse complement strand
TCATGTAGGTGACCGCGTACCCAAGAGTCGGGACACTGAAGAACACCAAAACAACCAACAGGTGGATCAGGCTGCTAAGATTGAGGTGGCTCAGGTAGATCTGGACTGGCAACATAAAAGTGAATTATTTATAGCTCATTGGGCCCACAACACCTCAGGCCATCAAGGGAGAGATGCAACATATAGATGGGCTCGTGATCGAGGTGTGGACTTGACCATGGACGCTATCTCATAGGTCATCCATGAATGTGAAACATGCACAGCAATTAAGCAAGTCAAGTGGGTAAAGTCTCTCTGGTATGGAGGGAGATGGCTGAAATATAAATACGGAGAGGCCTGGCAGATTGATTACATCACCCTCCCACAAACCCGCCACGGCAAGCGCCATGTGCTTACAATGGTGGAAACAACCACCAAATGGTTGGAAACATACCCTGTGCCCCATGCCACCGCCCAGAACACTATCCTGGGCCTTGAAAAGCAGGTCCTTTGGCAGCATGACACCCCAGAAAGAATTGAGTCAGACAATGGGACTCGTTTCTGGAACAACCTCGTAAACAGCTGGGCCAAAGAGCATGGCATTGAGTGGGTGTATCACATCCCTTATCATGCACCAGCCTCTGGGAAAATCGAATGATACAATGGACTGTTGAAGACTACATTGAGAGCAATGGGTGGTGGGACCTTCAAACATTGGGACACACATTTAGCAAAGGCCACCTGGTTAGTCAACTCTAGGGGGTCTACCAATCGAGCTGGCCCTGCCCAATCAAAACTCCCACACACTGTAGAAGGAGATAAAGTCCCCACAGTACGTATGAGGAATATACTAGGAAAGACAGTTTGGGCCAGCCTTGCTTCAGGCAAATGCAAACCCATTGATGGGATTACTTTTGCTCAAGGACCTGGGTGCACCTGGTGGGTGATGTAGAAGGATGGGAAAGTTCGATGTGTACCTCAAGGGGATTTGATTTTCGGTGAGAATAGTCGCTAAATGAAAAATGTATGCTGTTAAGTGCTAAAATAACCCTGTCATTGCATATTATAATTGCTGCAGTTGCCATATGCTATGTCAATGGTTTTACAGTGAGAATCAAGAATCATCCAAATTAATGGGGGACGGATGTTGCGATGATGGGACTACAACTGGCCTTAGCAACCAGCGCCCAGCAGCTTTCTTGAAGAAATAACCCACACCTTCAATGTGCAGACTGTAACCTTGGGCCACGCGAGATACACCAGCCACAAACTGTGGATACAGAATGCATCCAGCAAAATCCAGCAGCACATGCCATCATTACTGCCCTGAGAGACTGTTGTGTTAAAATGAAGCCTGAAGTCATGGTTTAAATGAACTCATTGGATATCATAGACGGATGGCCTTTAGACTAAAGGAAAACTATATAGATTTAAGCACTTGCTGTGTGAGGAAAAGCTGAGGGTCCAGGACTGACTCAGCTGCAGAAGAGGCAGTTTTGAGAGCACGTAGCAGCAGCCCCCCCAGCACCTGTGAGGAGGTTACCAAAGACCCTGTGCCAGGCTCTTCACGGCATGACAGGAGGACAAGAGTTGATGTGGATAAGTGGAATCAAGAGAGTTTCCAACTATATTTAAGGAAAACTTTTCCTACAAAGAGTATAATCAGGCAGTAGAACAGATTACCCAGAGAAGGTGTGAGCAACCACATCCTGTCTTACAGCTGACCTTGCTTTAAGTGGGATGTGAGACCTCTTGGATGTGAGACCTCTTGTGGTCCCTTCCAACCTGAGTTATCCTATTAACTTATGACATTAGGTAAGGGATGCTAGAATATGATGTAGCATTGAATAATATGTGCATAAGTAGGTGAGCAAATAAATACAAACTTACTGAAGAGTCATAGAATCACTTTGGTAGGAAAAGACCTTCAAGATCATCAAGTCCAACTGTTAACCTAGCAGTGCCAAGACCACCACTGAACTCCCTAATGAGGATAAACTGAAGTGCTGAATAACTTCCTATTCAATGAGCACCGTCAGTGCTCTGCTCTGAGGAAGACCTGGGACCTATGCAAAGACGCAGCATGCAGTTATCTAATCATAGATTCATAACAAATATTGCCAAAAGAATAAAATTTTGGTTTTTAGAGGCAGTCTGAATTTCTTTATTTCAGCCTTTATGTCCTTTTAACACAGTTAAATGTAATACTCTATAAAAAACACAAGAGGTTTTGCACTGAAAATGTGTTTAGATGTTTGTTTTATCATTGTGCAAAAGGTTCCTCTCCTTGACAGATTGTTGTACCGATATGGCTTGCTTTCTTTGCACTTAATCATGCATGAAGCATAAACAGGGTGAAGGGTGTTTCATTTCAAAGTCTATGAATGGTAATCTTGCTGGCTGCTGCACTGGCCAAGTACATTAGGATGTTATGCAGTCTGTTGGTTCAAGTGGCAGGCTTGTAAGTCCCAGGAGATAAATGCCCATATTTTCCTATCCTCATGTTGGTCTCTGCCAACTGGACCTGTGTCAGGCTGGTTTGGGACACTATCATCAACAGATCAATGCATCTGTATTCATACTCACATCAAACATCTTTTCTATTATAAGCTAAGTCCTGAAATCCCTGTCTACACAAAATTCTCATTGACATCACCAGGAGCATTCTGGGCTGCAGGTTTTGATAAAACAGTAACTGTTAAACAGTAACTGAACAGCAGGACTGCATTTAGGAGCTAGAGAACGTAACAGCCATATAATCTAGGGATCAAGAAAAGAACGGGAATTAAAAATCCAGTGTATGGCAGGTAACATATGGACACATTAATGGTCCTGCTCAGAATTCAGGAATTAAATTATGATTTAGTAACATTAGTTTTAAGACACATGCAATTTATTATAAAAACATTGTAGATGAATACCAAATTATATTTCAGGAATTAAACATTTTCCTGACTTGTTCTGAACACAAGGCACATTGTTTATTGGGTTTGCTCAGAAGTATAGATATTTTACTGCTTATCCCTATTGAACAGCATGTCTCATTTAGTACTTAAAAAGCCTACGTGCATGTAAAATTGATAACTACAACTGGGTTCATAAGCTGCTCAGAATGCAAAGATTCCCATTTTTCATGTTCAAATACCAACTGGAACCCAAAAAGATGCATTTTATGTATGACAGGTGCACACACTCAGATCTTACAGATGCACATAAGGTCTCATGCTTTCAATAATTTGGCATCTCTTCTGCAGTAGATGCAAAACAGATCAAAGGCATCAAATATTGCTGGGCACTGAAATACCATCGTGTAGCTTCCAGTGCTGTAAATACTCTCTTGAGCTACATATATGTCCTGTAAAAGAAGTTGTTTGCCTTGACATGAGTTCAACTGGCACAGCCACTTTCCTTGAAAGGTGGGCCTTAAATACAAAGCTATTTCTTCTGATAATTCTTTTAATAATTTATACAAGTCCTTGGTCTGTTAGGCATTTTACAGAGCTACAATATACATAACACAAACTTTTGTAATGAGCAAAAAAGCACTGTTTTCAGTATTAGACCTAAAAGTGCCTTCAGAGGTTCACTGTAAGATTATTTATTCTATTGCTAGTGTTTCTAGCTGTTTGGATGTCATCGGGGATTCATTTCAAAGGAATAAAGGAAAACGAATACTGACTATCAGGGGTCTTTTTGGTTTTCTTCAGCAATAGGAAAGCTCAGGTAAATGGCAGGCAGTGCAGTACCCCCAGCACCACCCTGGAGTCCTTGGGGTAGAACAGGATGCAGCAGGATCTGGACCCGTTAGATAGTCCCTTCCCGCCAAGTTCAGTCACTCCAAACTTCAAGATTCCATGGAGAAATGAGATCATTTATGAGCAGAGCAGATGGGTGAAGGAGCCTGTGAATAATGCTTCATTGGCTTATTTTGCTTCATAAAGCTTTACAGTTCCTCATTTTTCAAAAAAAAAAAACAGGGCTGAATGAAAGCCAGGCAGACACAGCTTGACACAAAATATCTCCAGCTCCTCTTCCTACATTGAGTGGCAAAGGTAGGGAGAGAGTGGGAAGGCCTGTCTGAACCGAGGCGGAAAGTTTTAAGAAGTCTCGTATTTTGTATTCTCCACCAGACAAAGTCTTAGTAACTTCTGTACCCTCCTAGTCAGAAGACTTATTTTGGTGAATTCTCCTGAGGTAAACAGGCCAAGAAAGCCTCATTGTTCTCTGCACACCACAATCCTCTGTAAGGCTGTGCTGAGCAGAGTGGCATGCCAGACATTTTATTGCCTGGAGCTATTGCTTCATGTTCTCCGCGCACTCAGGTGAGTGGCAATGTTTCTTCATTAGTCCCATTTTCTAGCTCCCCTTTGTTCTCTTTTTCAAACAGAAACATGGATCTAGGTCATAGTTATGTCACTCCAGAGCTTTGGTGTGGATGTTAAACTCTACATACTCCTCCTGGCACTACTCACAAATACTGGCCAAGAATAAATGAGTCTTAAATGTGGTGTTTTCTCTTAATTCCAGTACTGCTGGGAAGGGGAATGGTTTTTCTGACTGCCAGAATAAAGTTCCTGCATGACATCCTTTCTCTAAACTGGAGAGGCATGGATTTGATGTGTGGGCCACTCGTTGGATAAGAAAGTAGCTGGATGGCTGCACTCAAAGAGTTGTGGTCAATGTCTCGATGTCCAAGTGGATATCAGTGACGAGTGGTGTTCCTCAGGAGTCGCTGCTGGGATTGGCATTGTTTAACATGTTTGTCGGCCACATGGACAATGGGACTGAGTGCACCCTCAGCAAGTCTGCCAACAACGCCAAGCTGTGTGGTGCAGTTGACAGGCTGGAGAGGTGGGCCCTTGTGAGCTCCATGAAGTTCAACAAGGCCAAGTGTAAAGTCCTACACATGGGTCGGCACAATCCCAAGCACAACTATAGGCTGGGCAGAGAATGGATTGAGAGCAGCCCTGAGGAGACGGACTTCAGGGTGATGATTCATGAGAAGCTCAACATGAGCCGGCAGCGTGCGCTGGCAGCCCAGAAAGCCAACCGTGTCCTGGGCTGCATCAAGAACAGTGTGGCCAGCAGGTGGAGGGAGAGGATTCTGCCCCTCTGCCCTTGTGAGACCCCACCTGCAGTACTGCATCCAGCTCTGGGGTCCCCAGTACAGGAAAGACATGGAGCTGCAGAGGAGGGCCACAAAGCTGATCAGAGGGCTGGAGCCCCTCTCCTGTGAGGACAAACTGAGGGAGTTAGGCTTGTTCAGCCTGGAGAAGTGAAGACTCCGGGGAGACCTACTTGCGGCCTTCCAGTACCTAAAAGGGGCCTACAGGAAAGCTGGAAAGAGGCTGTTTGCAAGGGCAGGGAGTGATAGGACAAGGGGAAATGGGTTTAAACGAAAAGAGGGGAGATTTAGGTCAGATGTTAGGAAGAAATTCTTCCCTGTGAGGGTGGTGAGGCACTGGCACAGGTTGCCCAGAGAAGTTGTGGAGATCCCATCCCTGGAAGTGTTCAAGGCCAGGTTGGATGAGGCTTTGGGCAACCTGGTCTAGTGGAGGGTGTCCCTGCCCATGGCAGGGGGGGTGGAGCTAGATGACCTTTGAGATCCCTTCCAACCCTAATGTTTCTATGACTCTAAAAGTGTGGTGGACTCTAAATGTGGAACTCAACTCAGTCTGGGCCAGAAGTATGAAAGTCACTGTGTTCACTTGCATTTTACATCAGGAGTTGAACTTGCAGATTGCAGTTCCCTTATTACTTTAGGGCATTTTTTTAAGGTATTTTAAAAAGAAAGTAAAAAAGCTACTGGTTTAGTGGTGAATTTGCTGTGCAAATCCCTCTGTTGTGCGAGAGGTCAAGCCAGATGAATGCAATGGTTCTTTTTGGCTCCAAAATCAATAACTCTTTGGAATTACTGCAAAGCCTTGGTGTACTACTGCCAACTCTTCAAAAGAAAAAAATCTATTTTCTGTGTCCTTATACTCACCCTGTCCACTTTGAAATTATACTGCTCATTGACAGGATTAATACAAGTGCAGTTTCCAATTTAATTGATGCAGCACTTTTCCGGTGTAGAAAATACAATTCTTTGTAGTAACTGATTTGTTACAAGTAAATAAAGTGTAATTATGTAGCCTGCTGTTCATTATATTACACAATCCATTTAAGCTCCTTCTCTACAGATGTTTAAGTCTATACAGATGCTTGGCAGCAGACTGAGGGCATATTTACTGCATATCTGCAGTGAGCGGGGACCACACTCACTAAATCTGCAAAATGTGGTAAGAGATCATACAGATTGTCTAGCAGCATTGCGTAGATAGTTTGTCATGGAGTTGCACAGAAGTTACTTGGTCCTGCTTGTGAAGGCATTAATTAGCTGAGGGAGAGTAACCCACAGATGCAGCTAGTCTTGCTTTCAGAAGCAAAATGCGTGCCTGCAGTTTGTTTGTGTGCCTCAGCATTACAGTCCCCCGCACCTCCAATTTGGAGGCTAGTCTTCTTGTTGAACAAGTGTCAACTGTTTGAAAGGCAGATTTAGAAAAGAAAGCAACCAATGTAAAAGAAAATTCACGTTTTTGAAAGTTTAGCGTTGCCTGTGTTAAAGGCAAGGCTATGTACAATGAACAGTGAAAATATGGCAAGCAATGACAATGTCTCAATTGATAATATCTACAGGAAATAAAACCCTGCAGAAATCTCAACTTGCTGTCAAAAACATCCCAAACATTATACACATGGCTCATACAGCTAAGAGCCTGGAACCAGAGTGTGCTGAAGTGCTAAACTGGCTTTTGACAGCACTAGCCTCTTGCAGGACAGGGAGGATGATTTTTTTTCATTTCACTGCATTTCCTTCGTTCCACTCAGTGACTATTTAATTCAAACCTGGGAAACCAGCCGGGAGTTGAAAAAGCAGAGAGGCTGGTATTCCTCCTCAGGCCTCTCAAAAAAATGGGAGGAGAAGAGAAGGAGATCTACTACCACTTCTGAAAGCTGAGCAAGATTGTGACCAGAAAGAACTACTGCTGTTCAATTCACTAATAGATATGGTTCCCCTTCTTTAAAAAGTCACCTAGTTTTAAATGGGAAGCTATTTTCCCCCATTTAAAGAAATGTTCTCAGTGTATTTCAGGTGGGTTTTTCCTTCTTTCTGTGGAGATCCAGTTGCTGTCCACATGCAGCTGGGTCCAAATCACGTATAAGAAAGGAACTAGCATCTGGTAAATACGCAATCAAGTGGCTTCAGTTTATAATGTGATAGAAATACTAGAGACAGAGAATAAGAATAAATACTATTTATTTTTTCAACGTTTGAATCAGGATGGTCCAACCTGTGATCCTTCAAGGCTTGTGCAGTCTGCCAAGCCAGCTCCCCTGGCTCACGGCCCATTCCTCATTGCTGTCATTCCTAGTGATTTCTCAGGAGCAACCTGCGAGGCAGATGAAACGCTCTGTCAGCAGAAGCCTCATCCAAGCTGTTGTCTTTCCCAGGGATGCTGCACCAGGTGGGTGCACATCCAGGTGTGTGGCAAGATAGGGACTGACAGAACTCCTGGAGAACCTCTACTGCACATGTACTGTAGGTGTGAACGTATACTATTGGGCCAGCCTTCCTCAGACACCAGAAGAAGGTCTGAGGCCCTCTGTATGTAACTTGCTTAAACAAATGTGAGTAGATTGCAATGTACAGTAGCAAAAAGAATTGACATTTCCTTTGGAAAAAGGCTTATGCAAAACAAGATAAAAATAATCTGTTTAAACTGTGTTTCTCAGCCTGCTGATTTAAAATTATGATTTTTTAATCTCTCTGCTTTAACCAATGCACTAGCAAGTAACTACATCGGTATTCAGAAGTTATCTGTACCCTCATGTTTAGGTCAGCAAATCAATCCATTCCAAAGCACAGAACAAATTAATTCAAAATCATTGATTTCCTTTAGGGGGTGTGTGGGGGTGGGTGTGTGTAGGTTCATTAGGAGGTCGTGTTACTTTTAGTATATCTGAACGACAATTTAGATTCTTGCGGCCGTAGCGTCAGCCATGAAGTGGAATGAGACACGTTGATTAAAAGGAATCAAGACAAGGAAAAAAGAATATTACTTTCGCAGAGGTGCAAATTGCAAGCCAGCCCATGGTGAAAAGCTGCTTGTCTGCACTGTTTATTTCATAACCTTCAGCTATCAAAGTTCTTCAAGGAAAACTGGCAGATTATCAGAGCTCTGCTAGTACTTCAGACCTCTCAGTTTTTATTCATTTCAAGCTGTTTCTTCTCCCTGTTAAAAAGGTTTTCTATATTGCAAGAATATAGCAATAATATATGACAATAGTGACAGCACTTCTTATGTGACAGACAATACAGTGTTTTTATGGGAAAAGACAATCTTCTGGATTTTAATAGACCCAAAATGGCCTTTATTCTGTATAAGACTAACAAGAAAAAAATTTAAAATCTTGCTTCCAGAAGAGAAATTAAAAAAAACCCTCCACAAAAAAAAAACCAAAAAGAAAACAAAAAACAACAACCCACCAAAAAACCCACCAAAACCAGTTTGATATATAAGAACAAAAATATAATACCAATTATATGTAGTTTCTCAGTATGATTGCATAAAAGCTTCTGTTACAATGTATGATGGGGGGCCATATCTGTAAGTTAAATAGGCTGGCTGGAGAATCATGGCTTTATATCCTCACATTTCCTTAGGCATACAAAAATAGGCTTTCGTGCCGAGGGAAGTAAAATGCTTCTGTCAGTTTGGTAGAAGAAGTAGCCAGTTTCTGGTGAGGTGGAACAGTAATCTGCAACTGCAGAAATGTTTCTATTCCCTGGTATTAAGCCAGTGCCAAGTGAGGGAAATTGCTAGAAAAATAACATTAAGCATTCACTGAATATTGATGAGTTGGGACTGGGTTTTACTAAACTGTTGATCATCTTCAGCAAACCATATAGATTTTCATTATATTGTAAAGAAGGTAGTTTAGCTGTTTGTTGACCCTGTCATTAAAATCATCTTCATGTTATATGCAAGATAGATAACTCCTGCTAAGTTTGATTTCTGAAAGTTCAGGAACATCTCTTCCACTTTCAAAAGATGTGCAAATGCCAAATGCTTCGTTACCTTCCTCAGACAGAAGGTTGTTGTGAGAGGGTTAGTGAGGGAGACTTCATGCACCTGCCATTCCACCCACGGCTTCCTGGAGTTTTTAAGCTTGCAGTACCCATTTCCCTGATCTAAACCCTCCATCCAGGAGACAGACAGCACAAGCATTCCTCTTACAATTAGGAAACATAATTGCCCAAAGGGTTGTCTAGGGCCATGTGTCCTGTAGTCCTTCCATGCCTGCTCATATCTCATCTGTCTTCTCTTCCATTTAGTTGAAATGTAGGTAAAACAAAACAATTTGCCTCAGAGTACTCCTTCTGTGTCAGGAAGTCCTTTTGGGATTCTGCTGGACCAAGAGATAGAGGGTTTCTCTAGCGCATACTAAGTTTCACAACCCAGTACTAACTTTTACAACCCAACATTTGGGGCAGGGTCTGAACCATAGCTGGGAGGAAGACTGATACTGGTTGGAAGGTAGAAGTCTGATGGTTGTGGTCAATGGGGCCGAATCTAGTTGAAGGCCTGTGACTAGTGGAGTCCCTCAGGGGTCCGTACTGGGACCAGTGCTGTTCAGTATTTTCATCAACGACCTTGATGAGGGAACAGAGTGTACCCTCAGCAAGTTTGCTGATGACACTAAACTGGGAGGAGTGACTGACACACCAGAGGGATGTGCTGCCATTCAGCGAGACCTAGATAGGCTGGAGAGCTGGGCGGGGAGGAACCCGATGAAATTCAATAAGAGCAAGTGTAGGGTCTTGCATCTGTGAAAGAAGAATCCCATGTGCCAGTATAGGTTGGGGACTGAGCTGCTGGAGAGCAGTGTAGGGGAAAGGGACCTGGGGGTCTTGGTGGACGGAGGGATGACCATGAGCCAGCAATGTGCCCTGGTGGCCAGGAAGGCCAATGGCATCCTGGGGTGCATTAGAAGGGCTGTGGTCAGTAGGTCGAGGGAGGTCCTCCTCCCCCTCTATTCTGCCTTGGTGAGGCCGCATCTGGAGTATTGCGTCCAGTTCTGGGCCCCTCAGCTCAAGAAGGACAGGGAACTGCTAGAGAGAGTCCAGCGCAGAGCCACTAAGATGATCAAGGGAGTGGAACATCTCCCTTATGAGGAAAGGCTGAGGGAGCTGGGTCTCTTTAGCTTGGAGAAGAGGAGGCTGAGGGGTGACCTCATCAATGTTTATAAATATGTTAAGGGTGAGTGTCGGGAAGATGGAGCCAGGCTCTTCTCGGCCTCACTAAGCGATAGGACAAGGGGCAACAGGTCCAAGCTGGAGTATAGGAGGTTCCGGGTTAATATAAGGAAAAACTTTTTCACTGTGAGGGTGACAGAGCACTGGAACCAGCTGCCCAGAGAGGTTGTGGAGTCTCCTTCTCTGGAGACATTCAAAACCCGACTGGACATGTTCCTGAGTGATGTGCTCTAGGTGGCCCTGCCTTGGCAGGGGTGTTGGACTAGATGATCTTTCGAGGTCCCTTCCAACCTCTACGATTCTGTGATTCTGTGATACTGATAGCAGTATCAGTCTTCCAGTGCCTGCTCTGGGCTAGTAGGTACTGGGTGCTGTGTTCTCCTGCAACTGTTGGATGGTTTCTGCTAGTGTCCACTTACAGGTGAATCACCGAAAGACACGATCAGAAATTTCAGCTAAGGGCTTAAGTAGATGTGACTCTCGGAAACAATTTGACAGAAGCAGTGCTGCTGTGAACTCATCCACAAGCATAGGACACGTGAAAAAAGGACTTGAGACCATACACAATGTCAAAATATGTGCAGAGGAAAAGTAAAGGAACCTCATATATTTAAGAAATTTATATATATATAGGTACAGATTTCCACTTCTGATTTCAGGCAGACATCAGTGTTGATAGTTCCTGCCTTACATTTTTGCTCTGACATTTTTTTCGTTATTTCTGCCTTAGAAGGCAGAAGGAGCAACCTGTCATCTGTGGTGAGAGAGGCAGCACCAGGACGGCCCATGGATACTCAACCCAATTCACCTGTGTAGCAGATGGAGTTAACCTCTATCATGCCTTGTGTGGGCACGTGTGTCCTCTCCCAGTACTCACTGAGGAAGGAAGAGAGGGCAGCTGTGGGAGAGTACCATCATCAATCTCATCACCCATCTGCTTTTGCATGCTTTTATCTATTAGAGGATGAAGTTTATTGTGGCTATAAAACCCCACCCAGAGCTAAAAGGCAGAGCACTTATGGTAGGCTGGAAGCTGTTTGTGGAACTGTGCATCACACATACAAATGGTTACTCAAAATTGAAATTCTCTTTCCAGCTGCGTCTGCTTTTTGTGGCAAGACTGTGCAATTTTTATAGATGGCTACGCTGTGACCTTGTTAGAAAAAGGAGCATTATGTAAGTAGGATGTGTCATGAACAGTGATTACTTCCAGCACTCGCTAAAACAATACCAATATCGACAAGGATATGAACAAATTCAAAAATTAAACTTAGATGATGAAGGCCTTAGAATGCAGTAACTAACAGCTCTTCCAAAAGCCATATGATGGAATAATTCTCTCAAATGTGTTACGCAGTCATCTGGACATGCTGCTAAGTATAAAATACAGCACAATTACAGATCTTTATCTCTCAAATCAAGATCATTCCCTTTATGATTTCCCCCCAGCTATATAGCAACGTAATTATTTTGCCTATATTAACATTTCTTGCTGAATATTGTTTTCTCACACTGCAACTATTTAAAGTCACATGGTGAGATTTAATCTTCTCTTTAAAATAATTCAGGGGGGATCAAAATAACTTTTAAATAAGTTTGTAAGTTTGTTTTCATTTTCTTCTAAGGAATAAACAAAAAATTGTTTAGCAGAAAACATGGTCTGAATGTTGAATCTACCTGTGAGAGCAAGATACTTTAAATAAAAGAGGAAATATAATTCTGAATTCAGCACATGCCTGAAAACTCAAAGTAAAGAAAACACGTTTCCAGAATTTTCTTGAGGTTTTGATCCCTTTCATTCAGAAATATTGCTTCTTTCTAAAAGTGTTAAGGAAAAAAAAAACTCAATGGGGAAGACAGCTACACCCTAAGAAAGAAGTGAAAAAGGGTTTTCACAAATAGTTGATTCTGCATGTTTTTATGATCAGTTTTCAAAATTCCATAATGTTTGCAGATGGGAATATGCAATACCTTCCCTGGATATTTTATTTTTTTGTGGTTATGCTATTTTGTGAGCAAGCAACCATTTCTATTTATGATTAAACTCTTTGTGAATGATGCATCTTGAGATCCAAGGGACTGTATCTGCCTCACTGCGCTGCCGACTACCCTCCTTGCAAAAGGGAGTTCCAGTATACTATAGTAGCCCATTGTCCTATAGAATTAAGAGTTAATGAAAATTGTTTTAACACTACCATCTGTGCTAAAGCTACATCCATACCGCTACACTAAACATGACAAGGGCGTACCCACAAGCTCTGGCCCATGATGCTCTTCATTTGTTCATGTACTCCACATGCATATTTTTGACCAACGTTAGCTAGCATTTTCCCAGCCAATGCCAGTCTAGGTAAGAGAATAGCATGGGCCAGGGACCATCCCAGTGGGCATCAGTGGGGTCCAAGCAATGAGGTGGAAGAGGATTTAACTATCGAGGCACAAACTGTGCAGTGACACTGCCTGCAAGGCTAGAGAAGAGGTCCCAGACCATTTTCTTTACTAGCACTTCCTACTACATTACCATGACTTAAATGTTTAACAGCATATTAACCAGGATGTGCTAGGATCTTTCTGTCATAAAAAGGTATGCGAGCCAACAAATTTTGAAGAACATGTTTAACATTATGTTGCTGACAAAGTTGTACTTTAATGTGGCTTTGTTAGTTGAGGTACCTAAGGTATATATACACTGAGGTTTGACAGAGTAATAGTTGTTTGTAAAATATAGATGCTGTTTTGGGATGTGGTTGGTGAGAATGTCACTGATATTTATTACAGGAACATTATGGGGGTTTTGCAACTTCCTTCGCTTTTGATTTTTTCCACCTGTTCTAACATGCAGCCTACATGCTGTCTGCTGGGTTAGAAAGCAATCAGTGCTCAGGGTTGTTAACACAAAAGTGAGACAGGATAAAACTTACTCTAAGTCATAATTCACCGAATCACAGAATCACAAGGGTTGGAAGGGACCTCAAAAAATCATCTAGTCCAACCCCCCCTGCCAAGGCAGGGCCACCTAGAGCACATCACTCAGGAACATGTCCAGTTGGGTTTTGAATGTCTCCAGAGAAGGAGACTCCACAACCTCTCTGGGCAGCCTGTTCCAGTGCTCTGTCACCCTCACAGTGAAAAAGTTTTTCCTTACATTAACCCGGAACCTCCTATGCTCCAATTTGCACCCGTTGCCCCTTGTCCTATCGCTTAGTGAGGCCGAGAAGAGCCTGGCTCCATCTTCCCGACACTCACCCTTAACATATTTATAAACACTGATGAGGTCACCCCTCATCCTCCTCTTCTCCAAGCTAAAGAGACCTCAACTTTGCTCCTCAATTGCTCCTCAACTTCCTCTTTGAGGCCTCCGTGTACCCTCCCATTCCTGACATTTTGGTCAGAATTTCCAAAATCCAATACCTCTTTTTACCCTCCCCATTTTAAAAGCCCTCCTTTAAGCGTGACTATTCTGGGTCTCAGTGGCACATGGCCCAAATTAGCTGCTCTCAGAGGGTCCCAGAGTGAAGCTTCTCTCCTTCCCCATGGGGAACTCTTCAGTGTTTTAAACCACAAATGACATGTAGGTGGCTGACAGGAACCCAGCCAGAGAAAGATGAGGAGGTGAGAAAAGGAAAGGTGTCCACCAACCCCTTCCTTGTCACGGCATGGGACAGCACGCTGCCAGGTAGCCATAAAGCTGCCATCAGCCGCCCATCCTCCCCTTCTCACTGCTGCTGCGGAGGCTTCGTGCCAAATGCCCGAACATTGAAAAACATTTGTTTTGCACTATAAAAACCGGTGGCTAACAGCTGCACATGTTGTCTCCAGTGTTGTAAACCTGTCATCGCCGCGGTATTGTTTACATATGGCTCCAAGGCCCTCGTAGCCGAGCATCCCCACGCTCTGCAGCAGCAGCCAACGCTTTCCTGACAGCTGTGTCAACTGGAAGCAGCACAGCCAGCTTATTTGTTTCAACAGACACCTCGGTAGCCCCCACCCCAAAGACACACATCAGATTCTTTCATTTTTTTTAATGAGCTCAATGTTAACAATAGATCAACTGCGGTGCAGATGCTGGAATGGAAATAGCTGGCGTTTCCCTAACAAGGCACATAATTCTCCTAAAAATAATGGATCTCAACTGAAATAGTTACAGCCAGCCAGGCAGCACTTATAACGCATGACCAAGTGTCCAAAATGAAATCAAAATCTGGGAAACATGCAAAGGTGCTAATTTTCTACATCAGTGGGATTTATCAAGTTCCTACTGATTAATATGAAAAGTTGTTTTGTTGTTCAATTGGTAAGGCTTTGTTTTGCTTGCACAGACATTTGAAAGACATTGATTTAGATATTACAGGAACTCCTAGATTGGGAGAATGCTTTTAAACTAGTAAATCAATTCTCTCTGCATTATTTTTGGCAGTTATTATATAGGAATTTTTTTTTTACGCCTGTCTTAGTGACAAGGTTCCTATCTATTGAGAGAAACAGTTACAATTTTTTTTAATATACACATACGAAGGCTTTTCTTGAAAAATCAGAGTTTAATTAATTGTTTCTTCCATCATCTTCCATTACTTAAGAAATATTTATTAACCTTCCCTGTTCAAAAGGGTTAATTTACCCAGGATTCTGTATGATTTGCAGTTGCTTGGCAAGAGGGAAAGATAAAAGAGAAATACATAAATCAGTATTTGCTTCAGAGCACATGCCATCCCACAGAACTCTGATCATTAAAACTGAGGTTAACTTGCTTACCTTCATGGTGGGGATTAGTCCATAGTTATTCCTTAGCTGTAAAAGACAGAAGTGCAGCCACATATTCTCCAACATGGTTAGTGTTAATTTTCCCCAAATCTAGATTATAAAAAAATATCCTCAGTCCTTTCATGATGGAATAGATGAAGCCTTGCCACAGTGGAACTGTTTCAGGTTGGGAGTAACTATCCTCACTAGTTTCTGGACTCTTTTTCCTTTCCACAGGATTTTATTTTGCATACCTTCAGGACCTTTAGGCATGTTGACAACCTCTAACAAAATGCTGCAGCATTCTGAAGTCATTAACAAGAAGAGTTGGTGCCAGCACCCAGATCAAAACAGAACACCGTGGTGGGTGCACACCTGGGCTTTGCAATGGCTTTGTTCTGCTAATGCTTTGCTGAGGTGATAATGTCGGGTTGGTTTCTGGAACAGATTTGGCCAGCATTCAAGGGTTCATTCCATTGCATAGTATGGATATTCCCCCTGAGCATAAGTCTTTGGAAGAGGTCTGATCCTGTGGTATGCTAAGCACCTCTGAGTGAAATGCAAAGTATCCCACACCTCCGAGGTTTGCAGCACCTTATAGCATTGGTCTCTTACATGATAATTCCCCAAGCATAGCTAATCTTACCCTTAAGCATTACTAATGCTACAGTTATTAAGGGTGGGATACTTAACCATGACCGTAATAGTCCTGTTTTGCTGGTCTCTGACAATTTGGTCTGTGAAAGCCATGACTTTCCAAAGCCCTTGGACTCTTATCAGAAAATTGCAGACTGACGCGCTGTAACCGTGCCAGAGAACTTCCCTGTTAGGAATGACTGGGAGTGTGGTCTGCACTCAGAGTCACTGCGTGACATTGCTCTGTTTAAAAAGTGTGACCAGACCCAGTTGTCCTCCTCTAAAAACACACCCTGGAGGAGATCAAATTCCTGCTGATCCACATCTCCCCTCAAATGGACACGCCACTAGTGAACATCCGTACCCTGTGACTGGGGCTTGTTGTCCTGGTGACCAGTGCTCATGGTCATCCTGCTGGTACACTCCTCATGTTACTTGAAGAGTACAGTCACTTTGGGGCCTGCTTTGATTAGTAGTCCCTGGATTGATGGGTGGTCACCAAGCTGCTGACTACTCATTAGTCTTTGTTCTACCCAAAGGGCATTGATCCTAGTATATCTAAGATATTTTCTTTAAAAGTTTCGCCTTTGAACAAGGATTGAAAGCACCAGCTCTTAATCTTATGTATTATAGATTATGCTAAATTAGATAGAATTTGAAAAATGTTTCATAATTATTAATCATCATCCAGAGTCTGCCAGCCCCCACAGGATGATCAAAGGACATTTTTTGCCTTTGTGGTGCTTTGCTACACACTGGTAAAGGTTATGACATTCTCATTCAATACTTCTTACTTCCTTAACATTAATGACAAAAATAGGCAGCTAAAATGTAACACTTTTAGAACAGATTAATTTCAGTCCCCCTATTTGTATTCATTGGTTTTATTACCAACATCACATGTTATCTGATACAGTCTGGCATTTTAAAAGGGAGGATGACTTTATGTAGTAAGGGCAATAACTAATAAAATAGTGAAATAGCATTATGTTCCAGCAGATAAATATATATTAGCGTTTCTTAGAACTAAGCTTACTGACCAGCCAACGAAAAGGGAATTAATCTAATTTATTGTTGCATCATTTTTATCTAGAAATGTGTACATTAGTCTTTATGTGATTAATATACACTAGTGCCAGAGCACCCTTTTCATGCCCTTAGTAATTAGCTATTGCTTGATGTGAGGCCATAACACTGTCTACTTAAAAGCAATTATAATCTATCATGCATTGGTCTATTCAGACTTTTAAGTTTAGGGCTTTTTCTCAGGAAGGACTACAGATTTTTTTATTTGGTCATACTGCAGCTGTTCCACATGGGAAGCCTAAAAATTTTCATGAACATCTTTTGTTGAAAGAAGAGCATGAAAGCCATAGTAACAACAACAATAGTTGTGGAAAAGACATTCAGTTTGATTGAAGTTTTGTGTACCCTTGAAATAACATCAATAATTCTTCTTCCAAAAGAACATATGGATTGCAATATATGTCACCTATTTCAGATGTAAGTTATAAAAAGTAGAGAACTGTGTACTAGGATGCCATCTAAACTTGAATTTTTTATTATTCCTCTTTTTCTCTCCTTTCTCCTTCAAAATATTTTTCTTTCAAATCTGAAAGTGCCCACCAATATCATGCTAAATTGCATGTTTAGCAGTTAGTTGTATATAATTCTGCACTGCCAAAATTTGAACTAGAGTTCCAAATTTTAAAATGTTGTTAAAAATATTATTGTTCAGATAAGAAAAAGATGGATTTTTTTTTTAAATTACATGCACTTTTCAGTCATCTGTGTTTGAAGCATAAGTATAAGCTGACTACATGAATTGCCTTAATCAAATTCACTCTTCATGGAACTTGCAAAGGGAAATTGAGCAATGGGAAATGAAAGACAAATCTGAAGGTGTTCTAACAGGGATGTGAATAAATGGATAAAGCAAGAGTAGCTGAGGCTGACTTCTGAACAGTCTTGGCTATTTTCAGATGGCAGAGCTGCAAAATACAGATATCTTTTTCTAAGATTTTATGTCGTTTAGGTATCGCATAGCAAAACTGGGACCCTCTAAAGTCACAAGGCCGAGCCAGTGAGCAGAAACATGTTGACATGGCACAGTGATTTAGTTGTCGCGGTCCGGTGTTAAGGTGATAAGTACCAAGAAGTTACTGTTACAGCCACTAAAAGAAATCTTGACACTCGTGTACCTTTTGCGGTGAAGGAAGGGGAATAAGCTGCACAGGTCTGAAACACCATCCTACTGTTACCACTAGAGTTGGAACTAGAGTTGCATCTGTTGGACTATTCCTTTTAAAATACTGCATCTTTTAGCGGTGGTGGTACGAAGCTCTGTGTAGTCCAGCTTTCTGCTTTCCGTGTGAATTGTATGAGCGAAGTCCTGATTTGCTTTGTTGCTTTGGTGTGAGTGGGTGTTGCTCTGCAAAAGAATCGCTTGTGATCATATGATTGCTCACTTTAAATTGCTAGCAAATTGTGTAAGTTTTTTCTATCTCCAATTGATCTGTGAGTCAGAGAAAGCAGAGGTTTTTATTTTTCTTCTTTGGTAGATGCAGCCTTGTTTCCGACATCTGCATCAACTGTCCCCTCCTGTTCTGGTTTTATCTTTTTTGTCTGAATTGCACCATTGGTTTCGTTGCAATTTGATTGATTTAAGGATCTGATTTCATGGACACCACCAAACTGACTGAAGTCTCTAGTTCCCAGGGAATGCACCTGGGCCATACAAAGGTGCTAAATCCATATTGTTTACTTTAATAACAGAATATTTTCCCAAACCAGTGATGTTAGAGATGACCACAAAATTTGGTATAGTCAAGTCCATAATAACTACAATCTAGTGGATTATTTGAATATGAGGATTTCTTGTTCACTGAAATCCACCGCTAATATTAGTGTAACTGACAGCTTAATTTAAGGGGACAGGACTGGTATTTAGGAAGATGAAGTTAATTATATGCATGGTACCTCTGTTAGCCTTCCTGGCAGCATCCATGTACTAAAATCACGGCACAGTAGCACAAGAAACACTGGTCTTGAAATGACTCTCCATCTTGAAAAGTCTTGTTAGAGGAGCTGTCTATTGCCTGTACCAAGAGCTGTGTGAAATTGTGTTATGCTTGGCTATGGTTACAAGCTGTGTGCTGTTTTTCTTGGCATGCTGAAAATCCTCCCTCTAGAATGTCACTGCTTGCAGGCACACCGTTCTCTGCTAAGCTCTTGTGGCTCCCCTGGCAATCTGCTGGCTTAAAACACGGCAGGGGAAAACATGGAACAAGCACAGAGTATTTAAGTAAAATAAACCTAGAATCTTAAGGCACTGAAATCAGTACAATTGTGAGGGTCCAGCACTGTCCGGTATCTGAAACATGAACCCATGGAGCTGGGTGTCTCAGAAAGCTGAGAACTAAAAATGCACAGGTGCCCTATCATGACAGAGAATTGTGGCTTTGTCAGTAAGAAAATGTTAACTCTCCCTTAAAAGGCGATGCAGGTGCAGATTTCATGTGAAAGCTTACTCATAATAAACTTCAGTTCAAGTTTCTCACTCAGCTGGTCTTTCTGTCCATCATATATGAATACCCACATGAAATATCTTTAAAGTGTAGTAAAAATGGATCTGCTTAACTTAATATGGCATCACAAGCACAAGTAAACTGACAAGGAATATATTCAGAGTGGAAATGAGAAGGTTTGTAAAGAGCAGAGCACTGAAATTCAGATGTAGCCTTCTAGGAGGGACATCACAGATTAAAAACTTCAACAAGTTTAATGATGAGGCTCATGAAAATTATTTAAGGCAAACACTGTCCATGATAACAAGGACATACAGACACAATGTCCCAGGATGTCCCTTCCCTCATTTTTAGATATCTACTCTCACCTTGAAGTAGCTCTGGAGAAGACACTAGATTCACCTCTGAAGCTCGGCAGACTCCCTCATTTAAAACTGATAATATTTCACGTGCCCATAGGCATAACTAAAAATATTATTAATAAGTATTTTCAGATGGCTAGATAAGAAGAATGGCAGCTGAAAAGAATGTGTTAAAGTCCCTTCCTCTTTGTGCAAGGCTAAGCAACACTGCTTGTGATCATTTATTTAGGTTGTGTCATTACGGGATCCAACTTAAACACAGAACTTTTGACAGCAGCTGAGCAGCTGATATGCTCCTTAGGATGTCTGCTGTTTCTAACCTAGCTGCTACCATCTGGGCACTGTGAGTAAACAAATGCATAAGCTAAGCCAGGTGGGTCCTATGCCACTTCCAAAACCAAAACACCTCAAGTGAAACACGGTGAAGTATACTATTTCTTTTTCATTAAATTTGAATGGATGCACATAGCTATGGGCCATACCCTGAAGTCTTATAATAGCAAAATCCCCTTTTAAGTTGTCCAGCAGCAATTTACACTGTCAGCAGTTTTCATGGATTTTTAGTTATCCTTTCCCCAGGCCTTGGCTTGAATGTGAGATTGCCTGGGGAAAGATCTGAATGTGGTCTTTGCTGATTAAATGAGAGGTCATTATTACTGAGAGCCATGAAGTGAACTGCAGTCGCTGTGCTGGCTTCTTTAGAACTTACACAGCTGTTGCCTCTCCACATATTTTTATACACATATATATGCATTTGTCACAGTCTTGCTCTACAGCAAGGAGCAGATACAAAGCACAACTCCATGATATTTAGAATACTGTTGGCTTTCCTATCAAGATCTTCCTGCATCCTAAGGAAACCTTTTACAGAAGCAGTTTTGCTCACCCTTGGAAACTGCATCTTATACTCTGGTCAAGATCAGGAATGTGTTGATAAAAGAGAGGACACCAGCATGGACACATTTGGGAAGGACGTGATCATTCTGCTTTTGCTTAACCTTATCACTGCTTTGGATATCTTTCTGTTCTACTTTTCTTTCATTTGGTTGATGATACACTTTGGTTGGAGATATACTCAAGACTCTAGCTTGATATAATTCTTGTAAGTTACAGTAAAGTTATTACATGGTATTTGTGTGTCCTGTAAAAAAAAGGCAATAACAAAATGTTTTCAATGTATCATTAATTTAGTTTATTATAACCATAAAATGTATTGACTAGGAGCAGTATTAGGTCTATGTTTTCCAACCCATTTTTCTTGCTACTGCAATAATGCTTCAGCAAAACTACTTATTTTTCTCCTTCATGCTGCATACTTCCTGCACATTCATTTTTCTGCTAATATAAGGGGGGAAGTTATGGTGCTGAAAGCAAAACTTTCACCCTCTGATTTTTCATACTGAAAAGGCTGTATGATTTAGCTGCTGTCTTCATTAGTGTAACTGTAAAAAGGATTAAAAATGTGCAAGTTGCTAGCAAAGGGCAAAAGCAAGAGCTATAAATCAGTAAAGGCTTGATGACCTTTAAATTATTTATTTTTAATTATTATAGTTAATAATAATTTAATGTAGCCTAGAATAAATGAATTGATTATTATTGATTTTTGTGATGACTTCGGAACAGAGAACCCTCACCCTGGCTTAACAAATTGACTGATAAACTGTCTACATTTTTAAGCATTAGCCTGGAAGTAAAAGATAAGAAAGCACATGCTTTGTCCTCAGATCAAGCAAGTTGTCAGTCAAAGCTGCAGAAATGTAGCTAAGGAGTTTAAGAACTGGGGGAACATAAGTTCAAGACCCAGGAGGGGAAACATAAGACCAGACAATATGCAATTAATGGAATTAAGCCAAAAAGATTTAAAAGGGGTTTCCCTCAGGAGACAGCGTGAAAGAAAAGGCAACAGTTAATTCAATACGGACAAACGCACAAATGAGCTAACTATGAAAGGATCACAATTTTTACAGATGATGGTGTCTGAAGAATTAAGGAACACTAGCTTGCAATTACTGTGAACTTATTATGCCCCAGTAACATGTTTTAATTTGGTCTTGTCTATCCTCTGAACAAATACTCTCATCCTTAAATTCCAGAGCAAAAGAAATAATCCTTTTCTAGTTGCAGTCAGACTATGAAACCGATTATGATCAGCAAAAATTCAAAGACTATAACAAACAAAGGCAACTTCACTGAAGTTTCCTGTCCATCATCCATATCAGTGTTTGCAGGCTTCACAGCCATTTAAGATTTATTTTGGCAATGTTGTGTTCATGAAGTCCATGAGCAATACAGCTCCTCACGCTCCCCTTCCCAAGTCATGCAAGGCAGAGAAGGATAAGATGGAGAGAACATCAGAGAAAGTCCCCTTTCGTGTGCTGGTCTCTGGTAGACATGGGTGTGAAGGTGTGCATGCAGATAGGAGTTGTTCCTTGTGCTGAGTTTATTGCTGAGGAAGCCAGGACATCTCTCAGGAAGGAGGCATCACCACCCAACAAGAAATGGCTTTCAGAGGAGCTCTGCAAGGAGCATCCCTGGTTTTAATAAATATCTGAGACTCACAAATCATATTTTAACCTACACGACTTGAAGATTTTTTAAATGAGAAAATGAGAGATAATAAAAGGAAAGTTGGAGAAAATTTTAGCATCTCTGTGACTGAGATTCAAAGGGCTTCAAATATTCCAACTTCACAGAAATGTACACGCAGAAATCTGCATGAACCAGCAACCTTCCCAAGGTGAAAACCAATGCTGAGGTATTCAGAAGGTCCCACAAATACAAAGCCCAGGCGAGCAGCCACATCCCTCAGTGAAGCATAGAGCTCCAAATTGAAAGGGAGACGGCCCTTAGTGGCCCCTCCAGGACAGAGGAGGATGCCGTCTGTGAGCCTCACTCCCATCTCTCTCCTTTTGAAGGGGGAAAATTTCACTCTTTTGCTTCTGGCTTCCCATCCTATCCCATGTCAGCCTGGTCCAAAGCAAACCAGAACTCTCAATTACTCATCAGCATCATGCTAACTGCTGATCTGCATGTCCTTAACAGTGTTACTCACTTCCCATAGGAGGGAAAGTGTTAGTGAGCTGCACTGTGAGCTCCAGTGAAGACTCAACCTCTCATTTTGGAAGGCAGGACTGGGGAGTTTGGTATGACAGAATCATAGAATCATAGAATCATAGAATGGCTTGGGTTGGAAGGGACCATAAAAGATCATCTGGTTCCAACCCTCTGCCATAGGCAGGGTTGCCACCCACTAGATCAAGCTGGCCAGGGCCCCATCCAATCTGGCCTTGAACACCTCCAGGGATGGAGCATCCACAGCTTCTCTGGGCAACCTGTTCCAGTGCCTCACCACCCTCACAGTAAAGAATTTCCTCCTAATGTCTAATCTAAATCTATCCTCTTCTAATTTAAAAACATTGCCCCTTGTCTATCATTATCTGCTCGGCTTTCTGCTCTCTACTGTCCCAGCCTTGTCCCAGCTACCAGCAAGGACCAGGGCACCAGCATCAGGGAATTTCCAAGCCTGCCTTATCTTTATTTTGTTAACTCCTGTTGTCATTCTGTTTCCAGTTTTACAACACAGAGCTTCCCCCCTTTTCTTGCTGAAATGCAGCTTGTTTTGTATCCAATTTTGAAGAAAAGGCAGGAAAATGTAAGCTGCCTGAGGTAATTATGTTCCTCCAGTGTTAAGAAATCAAAATATGCTGGCATAGCAAATCCTGACAAGTTTATAAATGCGAGGAGTTGGAAATCCCATGTTGTCGGGGTCAATTTGCTACCATGACATTTCCAGGACCAGGGGACAATTTCCTTGGCAGTAATTAAGCTGTGCCTCTGTACAGGGACAAGCAAAAAGGAGATCACACAGTTTTAGGAAAGCTTGTACTGTTACAGGCAGGTACTCTGCCCTCACATTAGGTATTTCTCTGTTCTAACAGCTACACTTCTACCATTTCCCCAAAAAGAATTGCAAAGCTATTACTCTGTGTTATGAACTAATCACTTGCCAAATTAATTCCGATAAATCAAATCCCCACTGAGTCACGTGCAGAGCAGTGTGGGTGGACAGCAGAAGAGGGGAACAGGAAATATTGGCACTCATAAATTTAAAAAAGAGCAAATTGATATTTTTTAATTTGTTTAAACAAAAATTGCTCCCTAGATGGAACACTGTGTGCTGTGTTTTGCCAGGAGCAAATGTTTATGGCTGAGTTATAAAATAAGAGTTTGTGACATCTCACAGCACTGCACATGCACACACAGACACACGCACACACAGAGCCAGTTTCTGTCCAATTGCTTTACGTCAGATTAAATCTCTGCTGTCTCAGCTATTAGTGGATGTCTTGGGAGGCATCAGGTTTGAAAAGGTCCTTCGTCTAACTCTATCTTGTGTCAGCTTGTTATGATGATGTGTGGGCTACTTTTGTTATGCCCTCCATGGCACCCATCAGTCCTTCAGGTAACAGCAGAGGAACCAAAACTAGTTGTGTCGGGAGGAGATACTTTAATGGCAACTCTAAAAGCAGAAATGGTGCTTTGTTTTATCAGAAGAAGATTCAAATGAGTGCTGAACCTTATCTTAGCTGTGTATCTTTATAGGCAATGTTAATTGAAAGAACTCAATAATCACCAGTGTCATTCCGCAGAAATATGAACGATATAAGCACCACCAAGAATTCACCTTATTTATTCTTCTCTTTTACATGACCTATGGAGAAAGTGAAGACTTACTGCTTTTACAATTTTTTTTCCTAATGTATAGCAAATGATCATTACATGGAACAGTGCCAGCTTGCGGTTCTGTAAATTGCAAATGTTGCAGAAGAGTGGTTCATCAGTTGTCTTGGTCAGTGTTGCAAAACTAATTTTCTTTTTATATTGAGGGAAGTGCTCACTGCTTTGACACAACATAAGCTGTTTTGCCTGCACTGTATAATAATGAGTTTAGTCACTAAGGTATGATCTTAATAAGAAAAACAGGCAGAATAATAATTCAGAGATTGTGCTGACTGTGGGCTCCATATAGATTTTGAACTGCCTCTGGGACTGTTATGTACATAAAAATCTATGCTGTAAAGATAGGTAAGGTGGAGATTGTGTCTTGCTTCAAAATTGTCTCCTCAAAGTTGCAAAGTTCAGTTTGCGCTCAGGGCCACCCCCTCACGATAAGCAGAGTCTGCTTCCATCCTGCCCAGAATCACTCGTGGCAACTGGATGCCAAGAAATGAGTGAGAGCCTTGCAGTGGGGAAAGGCTCCTCAAAGAGTTTTGAGTTTGCAGTGTGGGCTGAATACAAAGTGTCTCTGACTGACAGATCCATTACCATTGAGGACTCGGGAGGTCAACCAAAACTCCCAAGGTAGGGCACTGAAAGGTATTTATTTCCTTCTACCCTTCTCTCTCACACTCATGCATACACATTCTGTTTATAAGAACAATCACTAAGACAGCCCTCTGCAGATGTGTCTTTGGCAGGGGGGGGTCACACTGTTCTTTCCAAACATCTTGTTTCTTCCTGAGAAGACTTTTCCTTTTTTTGCTTTCTGTTAACAGCATAATGACATTACTTACTATTGGTAGTAAGGATAACACAGGTAGCACCAGACAACACAAGGCTAGGAAAATCCCTGGTGCAAATGCATGTGGTTGGAAAGATGAAAAGACACTGCATGAGTGATGACAGTACATGTCCTTCATGCCAGACACATTAGACCAACATCTAGGACATAAGTTTCATTCCATGAGAATTTTGAAATCTTGTTTTAGTTCTGAAAACAGAGAACTTCAAAATACTTTACAAGTGAGAGTCTTTTTTGAAGTGAAATGTATGAGTCACGTAAGACCGAAAATAAAAATTTTTCCTCTCCATTACTACCTCTTAGGGGGAACCCACAAAGCCACCCACCTCGTGGAACAAGATAAGCAGCATGTGAAATTTCTTCAAGTTGCTACTTTACAGAACTCTCCTCTGGCTCAGGTAGCTGTGCTCTTCCTGCTCACCAAAGGCAGTGGTCAATGTTCTCACAAAATGCAATGGCAAAGAGTTTGTAGCACAAGGGATGCCCAAGAAACCATGTCTCCTGGCAACATTTCTCTTCAATGTCAACAAGAACCTTAGGTAGAAGGCCAGTTCTTGTACCCATCCTCAGGGGAAATTAGTCAAATTGGTTTGCTGAGGTCAAGAGGTGATGGTCTTTTGCATACTGGACTATTTTTTTTGTTGTTGTTGTTAATCTAGGTCACTGAATAAATTGTCTTTGCGAACTGACTGTTCAAGCCTTCATATAGTTGCCTGTTACAGGCTCAATTCTCCATTTCTCCCAATTTGTGTTAGAATAAGTCGCAATTAACCTTGGTATGTTAAAAAGCAAAGCAAGTTCAACATATGAAGCATTCTGCAAGTATTGTCCCAACTGCAAATTAGTTCTGGTTCATGAAGGACTCTCTGGAACAGCAGCTGAATTACAAATCTTTGTAAGCAGGATAGTGATGCACACCTGCTCAGAGGCGTAGCAGTTGCCAGCGGAGTCTTTCTGTTCTAAAATAACAGTGTGTACTCACAAATGCACGTTCTTCTCTCCCTCTTGTCAAAGGCAATGAGAAAATGCAAAGCAGTAAATTTTCATTAGTCACTTGCACTTCAACGTCTGTTGCCAAATGTCTGTCAGTTCTGGGGCAAGGGCAGGAAAGAGAAGCTATGTGGCAGATGGGGAAGAGTGGGAGAGGAGCCACCCATCCCACCAAACTGCAGGCAGCAGCCACAGACTCAGTAGGATTGCTGCTTTCTGGAGGAAGGACGGTTTGTAGTGCTTTTCAGGGTTTTGATTTTTTAACAGATAGAGGCCTCATTACCTCCAGCACACTCTGGTCCACAATTTTTCGTGCTGGGTTTCCCAGGGTGTCCTCTGGGGCATGATATCTGAAGTCATTCCTTTCATGTTCCATTACAGGACACCAGAAACACATAGGACTAGTTTGGAGTCAGGACTTTGAAAAAGATCTCGTTGCCCTCTTTGCTACAGCTTCATTTTTCTGGTCACAATAAAACCATCTCTCCTCTGTCAGATTAACCCTCTCAAAACCCTTTCTCTAGTTAGCAATGTTTTTGAGTTAAAGGGGACACTAAGATTGATGGATAGCTGACAAACCAAAAGTCAAAATAGTGAACAAATTTAACTCATTAAGCCCTTAAAAATCCATCCACCATGTTTGTTTCTGTGTGCAAAGAGTCCATGAGAAGATTGTAGCTCCCTTCCATGTTTGGTCTTCATGAAGCTTGTTTATGTCTTGTGATCAGAAGTAGAAGTCTCACCCTCTAGGCTTTTTATTCTCTGAATAGATGAGTTTGTCATACAATTCAGTCTTCTAGTGTAAATAGCATTTCTTCTGAATTTTTCTATTCACTTTCAAGGTGTATTTGTGCGTAACAGCTTTAAAGTGTTTTCTCAGCACTTGTGGTTAATAGAATTTGATCACAGCAATCTGTAAAAATCAAATCAAACACAGAACAGAGTGTCAACACAGCAATGTTTTAAAATGTGCATGTATACTCAGCAAGGTTTGGGGAGGGAATTACTCTGCAGATGGTTTGGGGGTGTTGAGGGGATGGTGTTCATCTGCTTTTCCAGTGTCTCTTCAGCTCCAGAGCATATTGTAGCCAGATTCGTAAACCATAGATTACATTCCAGAAGGGAACTCAGAAGATCCTCATCTCCGGCCCTTAATTTCAAAGACTAAACTACCATAGACAGATGTTCCTCTGTCCTGCTCCTAAGATTCTCAAAGAGATTCTGCAACTTGCAGTCTAGTTCGGTCCTCATATTCCTTTAGACCCAAACTTCCTTAATTAGAATGTATTTCCTGATGTCTACATTAAATCTCTTCAATTAAATGACTGCAATTAAATTGCTGCAAGCTAAGTTTATTACATCTTACCTTACGCACAGTGGACTCAGAGGACAGTTATTAACTTTCTCTTTGGTTACACATCCATGTCCCTCTGTTTTCTCTTCCATAGACTAATCAACCCCAAATCTTTTCCAAATACATCATGTTTCTTAGTCTTCTGCCTCCCATGAACTGTCTTTACTGTGTCTTTATCTTTCATAATTGTGGTAGTCAAACTTGATATAGTGCTCTAGTTTAAACCTTGCCAAGAAAAACCCTATTACAATTTGTTTAGGAGCAATCACACCACCAATCTTAATCATTCTCATCTAACGGGATTTACTTCCATCAATGTTGCAAAAGCACTTGAAACCCTTAGGAAACCAAATATTCTGAGTAAATTTCATATTGTATCTTCTATGTGAGGTAGTCATAATGCATTAAAAACAATCAGGATCAAGTACACCGTTATACTTGTATAATTAGCACTATGGCAGCTGAGAAAGAACATTTCACTAACTTTTTTCTAAGAGCATCCTTCAAATTATCCATCAAGAATACAGTCTTGGCCTGTCTGAAGTCTAATTTACATGAATTTAGTTCTAGGTAAAGAAGAGACCCCAAGTTACTTCACTCTATGTCCTGTACTTTTATTCAGTATATATTTTTGCAAGTTTTAAGCTATGGATTGTATCTGGCCATATGATAATGCTACTCCAGAATTAGGTGCTTTGATAAGTTCTTAAGAGGCTGTGCATCAAAACTCAACATTTCTTGAAATGGGACAATTCTGACAGTGTTGTATATAGAAAAAAAACCCACCACAACACAGAAGTAAGTTGCAGCAAGGGCAAAATGTTGTATTTTCATGGCTTCAGAATGAAAGATTTCAATATTTAACTTTTAAAACAACCTTTTTGTTCTGTTACAGAATAATGCTAAAACAATATGGAATGTTTCACGTGCAAAAATAAAACAAAATTCTGTAATATCTGTTTAATGGTGATCTGGAATTATTTTTCTTCAATGCAGATACAAACTGAGGCTTATTTCTGAAATGCTTCATGGCATGAGACAGTCCTCCCTATAACTCTACTGACTTCTCATGCAAAGACAGCAGCTCAAATCAGTCTACCTTCATAATTAAATTCGTAACCAGTAATGTAGTGTCGTATATTTTTGTTTGTTATCTATATCCTAATAAATGTGATGTATGTATACAGTAATAGCAGGAGTAAATGCCAATGTTCTGGTACGTGTCCATTACTTCTATCCATCTTGTTATGATTGGAATTACTAGACAGTTGGCTTATATTTTGAAGCGGCCGTACCTTGTAAGGAAGTTAGGTTTTCCTTTCTCTTTTCTTTTTCTCTTAACCTGGACCATTTTAGAGCAGCAGCTGCAACAACACAGCTGAGCAGCGTGAACAGAAGTCAGTCATTAGGCCAAAGCAGACAGGCAGGACTATCTTAATCTAATGGTCTCAGCCACCAGAGCCAATACTTTCTTGAACAACATTGTTCACTACTCCACTTTGCAGTCTGGTATTCCAGATTAAACCTATCTACTTAACTGTTTATTTTGGCTAAGATGTGAGCTTTTGGGAGCAACTGAGGTGTTGGTAGCATGTCTTTTCTTCCAGACTCTGCCCTCCGGTGGTATCCTTCATCTGAAAGGTGACACAGACAACTAGGGAGGTACACGCTGCAGCAAAATTTTTCAAGGTTTATCTGTCAAAGGCCATTACAAACGTGCTTTAATACCTCACCGAGCTACAGTTAAAATTATAACTGAGCATGAACTTCTGTAACATTTTTCTCTGCCGACTTCTGTTCTTTCTTACTTCTGCTTGTCAAAAAAAAGAGCTCAGGAACATCCAAGCTTTCATACTGTATTTATATTTTTCTGCCGTCAGCCCAAGGCTGGAATGTAAAATGAAAGACCAACAGCAAGAAACAACTGTTCTTGAACTTCTAAGATCCACATGGGACATACAGCTTTCAGCTTGTTTTCTTTTCCAGATCGGTTCATCTCTGTCTCTTTATTCTGTATAACAAAAAACAAAACAAAACAAAACAACAACAAAAAAAGCATGCGCATGTAGAAGTAATTGTGTAACATTATATGTAATTACAATGTTAGTGTTTCCTGGAAATCAGCAGCCTGAAATGACCATCTTTTTTTACTCTCCCTGTTTTTCTTTCCCAAATGTTAAATGTTTGTCAAAATAAGGATAAGAATAACTTGGATTTCTGTGTAGCTGCTGCTCCATTAATACTGATGTTGATGCTTTTCAACATTTATCACCTTCTTACCACATTTTCCATTTAATAGTTCACATCATAAGACTTCATACAAAGGCACAAGGACAAATAAATATTGTTAATTTACTGCTCTCCTGAGTGAGCTTTATGATAGCATTTTTGAACGACCTTTTCTGTTAAACAAAAATCATTCTAGCACCCCATCTTATTTATTACTGCCATAAATTCAAATACCCAAAACTTTTTTTTTTTTTTTTTGCATAAATTCTGTCAGGATTACAAATATATCTATTGGGGTATGAAAAAAAAAATCTGTTTTTTGTTATAGCACAGTACTATGCTAGAATACACAGTACTGGAGTACACAGGTTGGTGCTGTACCTTCAGGCTGGTTATGAGTACCTCAGGGGTCTTTGCTGAGACTTCTCCTGTTCAATATCTTTATCAATGACCTGGAGGAGGAGATGGAGTGCACCCTCACCAAGTTTACAGATGACACCAAACTGGGGCCTGCAGTCAATGTGCTTGTGGGCAGAGTTGCCTTTCAGAAGGATCTAGAGAGGCTGGACGATTGGACCAACAGGAACCTTTATGAAGGTCAAGAAGGACAAATGCAAGGTCCTGTACCTTGGACAGACTAACCCCCTGCAACAGTGTGGCCTGGGGACTGACCTGTTGGGGAGCAGATGTGCTGAACAGGATCTGGAGGTGCTGGTGCACAGTGGGTTAAACAGGAGCCAGCAGTGTGCCCTGGCAGCAAGGCAGGGTAGCAGCATCCTGGGCTGTGCTAACTGGAGTATGGCAAGGGTGTCACTGAAAGTGATTATTTACTTGGCACTTCTTAGACCATATCAGGAACACTGTAACCGATTTTTGGCCCCCCCATGAAAAGACGGTTGTTAGCAAGCGAAGTGAGTTCAATGGAGAGACACTGGAATGGTCAGGGACTGGAGTACTTGTCCTCTGAAGAAAGGGGAAGGGATCAAGTCTTATTCAACTTGGAGTCAAGATGGCTTTGGTAGCACCTAGCAGTGTCCCCCCTCAGTCCCTGTGGGTACGTTATACAACAGAGTGGTGGTGCATCGTGGGAGGATGAGACACAATGGACATAAATTAAAATATGACAAATTGAGTGCTGATTTAAGGAAAAACTTTTCCTTAATGAGCAGAGTCAGGCAACAGAATAGGTTGCCCAGGGAGGCTGAGCAGTCTCCATCTTTAAGGGTTTTCAAGTTCCACCAGGCTAAAGCCCTGACAAGCATGATCTGATCTTACAGCTAATCCTGCTTTGGGTAGGAAGCTGGACTAGAGACTTTCCAGGGCCTTTCCAGCCTGCAAGATTAAATATTTCTAAGATATTCCCATATTGAGCCCTGCATCTTTTCCCAAGAAAGGTAGAAGGTATGTCTTTGTGCTGGTTTTGACTGGGATAGAGTTAATTTTCTTCATAGTAGTTAATGCGGGGCTCTGTTTTGGATTTGTGCTGAAAACAGTGTTGATAATGTAGAGATGTTTTTGTTACTGCTGAGCAGTGCTTACACAGAGCCAAGGCCTTTGCTGCTTCTCAACCCACCCCACCAGTGAGCAGGCTAGAGCTGCACAGGAATTTGGGAGGGGACACAGCCAGGACAGCTGACCCCAAGAGACCAAAGGATTAGTCCATACCATATGACATCATGCTCAGCATATAAAGCTGAGGGAAGAAGAAGTAAGAGAGGGGGACATTCAGGGTGATGGTGTTTGTCTTCCCAAGTAACCATTACGCGTGACGGAGCCCTGCTGTCCTGGGGATGGCTGAACCCCTGCCTGCCGTGGGCAGTGGGGAATGAATTCCTGGTTTTGCTTTGCTTGTGTGTGGGTTTTGCTTTACCTGTTAAACTGTCTCTATCTCAAACCATGAGTTTTCTCACTTTGACTCTTCGGATTCTCTTCCCCATCCTGCCATGGGGGGAGAGAGTGAGCAGCTGCGTGGGGCTTAGCTGCCAGCTGGGGTTAAACCACAACACTCTTGAAGTCATGTTTTGAGTAATTGAAACAGGCAAGCATGTGACAGTGTGCCGTACCAATAATTTTCAGAATATTTAATGTGTATCAGCACTTTCAGAAATGGTAGCAAACATGAATGCAAATCAAGCCATTAGTAGATAAGCTGTTCTTTATCAATAAGACATCCTGAATTCCTCTTGCTGGGCTGCTATTCACTCATTGCCACTTTACCTGTCCCCATCTCTGCTGTGCTGGCTCAATTGTTTATTCTTCCAAACAGCCACAGCAAAGAACACATCCAGCTGAAAAGTAACATGCATGAGAGGGATAAAAGGGGCTTTAGCCAAATCTGATCAGATACGTAAAGGCATGAACTGCATTATTATCCAGAGTAAGACAGTGAGAAACATCTGCTCTGTTTCTACATCTATTTCTAGATCTTACGTATGATGCATGTGAAAATAACTGCTCCTTATGAAGGGTTTAAGGTAGGACAGGTTTAAGGTACTCAGGCAATTTGTCATTAGTGACGTGAATTGACATGATATGAGAGAACAAAAAGACTAGCCCAACAGAGTTAATGTAAAGTTGTCAGACCAGCAACTGAAGCCATCACTTTTGAATATGACTCATGGCCCAAACAATTTTAATTCCGAGAGGGTTAGGAGATAAAGCTGACTCACCCATCAAAAAGGTGTGCTTTGCAGGAGGAGCTGTGTGTTAGCTTGAGGTGAATTTGGGAATACATTCTCATTCAATGTATTTACAAATAACATTGAAAACACAGTAAGCAGTGAAGTATAAAGTTTGCTGATGCTAAGAAGTTATTCAGTGTAATAGGAGGAGAAGGTATTGGGGGAATGTCCACAATAGCATTTTAGTTTTTATTGGGAAATGTGCTTTTGAAGCAAATTTTATGATTCTCAATTACCGCACTTTATTTTGCATTGCCAAAAAATCTGAATGCACGATACAGATTGCAGCTGAGGAGAAACTTCTTCACGGAAAGAGTAGTGAGGCATTGGAACAGGCTCCCCAGAGAGGTGGTTGAATCGTCCTCCCTGGAGATGTTCAAAAAACACATAGATGTGGCGCTCCAGGACATGGTCTAGTAGGCATGGTGGTGTTAGTTTAATGGTTGGACTTGATGATCTCAGAGGTCCTTTCCAACCTTAGTGATTCTATGATTCTATGATTCTACGCTGGAAGATACACTCTGACTACTAAATACTTTTCAATCCATGTGCCCAGGCTAGTCCCAAATAACTTCCCACACATACAAGCCTGAAATGCATATACTGTGGATACTGGATTCTCAACATCAGCTGGTTCACTCTAAAACTGGGTCACTTTAAAATCTGTTTTTACTGAGCTGTACTGCTTACTTGTACATGTACATGACAACAAAATGGAGCTGCAATTCAGTGTAGATAAATATAGAGCAATGCACCTGGGGGATGTGGGGCACCACTCCAGTATTATGTGTAAAATTATGGGCTCTCAGCAAGAACTTGGGAATATTTTAGATTCATGAAAAAACAGTTGAATTGTTTTTGTACCTCAAAATGGATAATTGAAGGCAAGGAATGACTGAGCAGCCTAGGAAAACAGATAAAAGAAATTCACACCATCCTGACATGGATGACATGGTAAAGACGAATAGGTGTTGACTCTTCACTGTCTTTTCCAGTACAAGAACTGTCAGCCCACAAAAGGCACTTGTCAAGCCAAGTTCGAAACAAAAGAAAGTGATTCTTTACCCAACAGAGTGCATTGGTGGGTATTATGTGAGTACAAGGTATTATTTCTTCCCTTGATATCTGCTTGTGCTCACTGCTAGGACCAGAACGTTAAACTAGTTGGACCCACAAGCTGAAACAGAAAAGGGAAAAAAGGCAGGCGAAACTGAAGGAAGTGTGGACCTAAGAAAATGCCAAATTGCTGTATTTTAATCTTAATTTGGAAAATCTTCTGTTCCACATCTCTTGCTGTACTCTCAGCAAGGCCAGTAACAAAGTAAGACTACAGTAAGAAACTCAGTGACTTACTCTGTATTTGCCATCTTGAACATAACATCTTTTAATTAATGTGGTTTTTTGTAACTATGTACTCTTGGTTAATTGCTGTGAGTCAGCAAAAGAACAGGTAAATTTAAAGCAGCAAACCTTTTAGAGCAACGCTTACCAACCTGTATTCCAAGTCCAAGCAAGCCTACTGTTAGTAGAGGCTTAAATCACTGTATAGGAATGTTCTCACTTTCACTGGAATGCTTTTAGGGTACCTTGATTTGAAAATTACACTCTCCGAGGTTGAAAGGGAGACCTGTTTCTTTTCATTCTCGGTTCTTGAGAGCAACTGTTGAGTAATAGCCAGCTTCAAGAATAGCTGTCAGTCTACCAGACTGAACTTGGTGCTGGAGGTGATCAGAAACCAAGAGAAATCTGTGTAACTTAAAGAAAGACAGAGTTATGTTTAAAGACACTTCCCCCTGAGCAAAGCAGAGTCCCTTCCTGAGCACTGCTCCGGACATGCTAGTGGAATTTGACTTGGGGGGCTGTGTCAGACATCCAAGGTAAATATAAAATAATTAGTATAATGGGAATATGCGGTTTGCAGGAAGCAAAGAACTGAGCTCTTTCGTTGCCGTTCAGTTTGTGCTGGCTGAGAGCACCAACTTTCTGCTTGTTTCTGTACTATGTTGCTCTTTCTGCTGCTCTCTGCAGTTTTGAGTATATGCTTCCTGGCCTTGGAATTAACGTACCATCTGAGGCATGGCAGCTCTTAAAAGTGGAGCACCTCAAACTACTGCTATAGCATACATAATTCTCTTGGTTCAAACCATCCTGATGGAAGACAATTGAACTTAATAGAGTTACCCCAGGGAGGAATTTGGCCCATTAAGTCTAGCAAGACCTTATGGTCCATCAAACATGGCCTTATAAACCCAAAAGATAAAAATCCACCTATATTTTATCTTCCCTTTTTAAGTCTCATAATACAGGTAGCTGTCATTTGCCAGCTGCCTATTCAGCTGATTTATACTACTTATATTGATAACTTTAGCACTTTGTTCCTTTTATGTGAGGAATTGTCCTGAAATGCTTATTGTCTACTCACTGCTTTAACAACTGCAGTGCCATAGATAAAGTACGTGCAACGGCTTTGCGGAGAGTCTGACACTTCATTTGCTTCCATCCGAGTGCCATGACTTGTGCTGCATTTTCTCAGCAGCTTGAACAGCCTTCACACATATTACACGGTCACCATCAGAGGGATTCAAAGAGGTTCTGAATGGAGAAGTTGGGACTCTGGTAGCTTGTCAGCCAGATCCATGGCAGAGTGAGCTCCACTGCAGTGACCACAAGAGTCGTGACAATGTCATGTGCATGACTCTAGACTCACAACTTTGTAACTAGAAACAGATGTTTATTTGTACCTGTTGAAATGGAAGACAGAATAATTAATCTGAGAACGTTCTCAGTCCTTATCAGGTTCTAAGAAATATTTTTTTAAATTCACTAGTGCCTTTTTTTCTGAAGTGATTATGAATTCTGTGGTCATGTTTTTGCATACAGACTGTCTTCTTAACTATATCTTTACCAAACGCTTGTGATATACCAAATCCAGAAAAAATCATCATCTTATAAAATGAAGGACTTCTTGCACACATCAAAATGGAAATTTAGAAGCCCCACTGTAAAGATTACTTGTACAGGCATGTGTGATGTTCAGAGATGTACTGAGATGGCAACTGCTATATATCAGCCCATTTCAACAACAAGTGTCTATCCAGCCACCACAGCAGAGAATTAGCTGGAGCTCGTCATTTTACTCAGTCCTGCAATGACAGACTTCAGTGAGAACCTGTGCTTGTACGAAAGCTACAGACTGAACTATGTGAAGGTAATTTATAACGGGAGGTGACCTGGGGTCTGACTGATGGTCTCCTTTCCTCCTGGCATCTGCTTGGTAAATTCTAATGGTCAATAAATCAGTTAACTGATAGATATGACTTGAAACTCTACCATGTCCCCACACCAAGGACATTGGGGTAGCCTGCTTTCTCAGTGCTCGGAGAAATCTGCAGAGAAATAGGTACCAAATAAAAGTTGCAAGGGGCCCTGAGCTCACTGTCATGGCACAGCACGGGCCAGTAACTCCCATGAGATAGGTCAGCCGTGGCCAGGGTCTGCCCGTAGGGAATCTGGGGATGCCTCCCCACTTCCCCATGACCATGCGCAGACTGAGAACTGGCACCAACCCCCTGGGTGGAATGCTCTCAGGGCACTGATAACAGCAGTGCTCTCATAAAAATATAACTTATTGAAGGAGGTATTTTGCTCCAGCCAACCCAAATTTGGATATTGTAGTAGCACAAAGAGATGGGTCGCATAGAAAGCTCTCCCTCTGCAGTGGGGGATAAAATCACAAAGATTATCTGAGCTGATGGCCTAACAACAAAGCTCACATTGCTCAGTTTTCTGCTGGAAGCTGGTGCATAAGAAAAATATCTTACTATGTAAAAATAGTCTTTTCGTTAAGGTTGGTAACGACTCCAAATTGATATCTGGCTAGGTAGTTGTACAAATTTATGGCAAGAATGTGTCGTTCCATTATAAGAAATGAATATTGATGTCTGTAGTATATAGAGACAAATTGAGCTCTAATGATTTCCTAATAAAGTAATTTGTTCATAGATCACAAGGGGATACAAGCAAGAAATTTTTAATGGTAAGGCCAAGGTAATTATTTTTCAGCATCTAATTACACCTATACAACTGATTTGGGCTACATTTGCTGAACTAAATGATGATATAGAATGTCCCACAGAGGTTCACATTCATCATTAAAAGCCAGCTCCTGGCCTTTGACAAGAGGGCAGAGCAGCTCCTGAGAGGTAATTTAATATAATTAGGAGGATATTATGTTTACTATCTGCACACTGTGCTTGCTTTAGATTAAATCCGACAACTGGAGAAGTAGAGGGATATTTTTCCCAAAATTAGCCTTGTCATCTTGGATCAAACTTTGCTTGCAGTTTATCCTCTTTCCATCTCTAAATTGCAGCTAATGAGAAGGAAGAAGCCCTTCACAGAAGTCACAGTAAAACTATATGCTTGACGTTGCTGAAGGACCAAAGACAGCTGTATAAGGTTTATAGAGAACGCTAAACTAGTTGGACCCACGAGCTGAAACAGAAAAGGGAAAAAAGGCAGGCAAAACTGAAGGAAGTGTGGACCTAAGAAAATGCCAAATTGCTGTATTTTAATCTTAATTTGGAAAATCTTCTGTTCCACATCTCTTGCTGTCCTCTCAGCAAGGCCAGTAACAAAGTAAGAGTACAGTAAGAAACTCAGTGACTTACTCTGTATTTGCCATCTTGAACACAACATCTTTTATTTAAGTTTTTTTTGTAACTATGTACGCTTGGTTAATTGCTGTGAGTCAGCAAAAGAACAGGTAAATTTAAAGCAGCAAACCTTTTAGAGCAATGCTTACCAACCTGTATTCCAAGTCCAAGCAAGCCTACTGTTTATCTTCTTCCCATCTCTAAATTGCAGCTAATGAGGAGAAAGACCCTCACAGGAGTCACAATAACAGTATATGCTTGATGTTGCTGGAGATCCAAAGACAGTTGTATAAGGTTCATAGAGACGTGCAGGGAAGGGTTGGCCCTACTTTGCTGGACACAGTATATAGGATATTGCTTTATTTAAACAAGTGGGTTTGCATGTTTCTGTTGAAGGAGTAGCTGCTGCCTGAGCATTCACCCACCATTCATGATGTCTCTCACACACACACACACACACACACACACACTTACTCTTGGGTACACTTCCTCCTTCAGGCTCGACCCTGTTTCCCACATCAGAGTCTCAGGTGTTGGATGATGTAAAATAATTAATTAAATTGAAAGGTGCAGCAGCAAAATCAACCCAGGTTGGGTGCCTCCAAAGAGAAGGACCAAGAACAGAGAAATCCTGAGGCAATTATACCCTTGGGACCCATACACCTGCCCCTCACACCCCCTTCACGCCCTGTCCATGGGTCCTTTAGTCCAATGGTGATTTTTGGTCTGGGGTTCTCTAACATCTAATTGGATTCTGTGTCCAGGCGGAAAGGCTTTTATCTTGTTGACTTGCAGTTTCCACAATTTTCCCTGAAGCTTGGAGCCTCCTTATCTTCTGTTTTGCACTCCTCATGCATCTGCTCTTGCTGGTGGAACATGGAGAACTGAAGAGTCCTAGACCTGGGAGAAACACTACCAAGCATTAGTGTGATATCAGAATACTTTCCCATACTAAGAGACTAAACACAGCACTGTACTGTGTTAGGAAAACTACTAGGAAAATTACTGAGAAAAATACCTCTATCGCAGCCCAAGGTTTCAGCAAACCTAGCTACTTACGCTAAGTAAAGCTAAACGGTCCACACAAATCACACCCTATTACAATCCTAAATAATTTTTTCTAATTAAAACTTAATTCTTTAGGCTAAACAACTAATTTCCCTCAAAATTTCACAGGAAACTTAGAGTTTAAAATTTTGTGCTCTGTTTCAGGTTACAGGATATTGACCAACAGCCTTTTGTCTGTAAGTTTATTTATGCAAATGAATCCAACCTGTGTTTCATGGTAAGAATAGCTTTTTAAAATTTGTTGTTGGTTGATTTTTCTGCCTTGGTGGTCCACACATTCCCATGGAGTTGGGTTTTTTTTTATTCCCATGAAGGAGTCCCTACACCTTCCAAAGAGATGGGGAAGCTGTTGTGCACATGAGGGTAAGCGCAGTTTGAGCAATATTGAAATTATCCACCTTTTGTTCTCCAGCTGGGAATGCCAAACTGACAAATTCAGCCAAACTCTTCTTTACTGCAATGCCTTGAGGTAAAAGGGCAGTGAAGGAGCAGGCAGATCTGAAGCAGAGTGGGACATAATAGAACTTTTCTTTGGAGTGGAACTGTTCAAGGCAAGATGAACAGCAGAAGATGGGAAATTCAAGACAGTTAAATGACACCCAGCCAAGGGTTTTTCAGTAAAAATGCATGTAGTTTTTCACAGCATCTTGAACACATGAAAGTTTCTGTAGGCTAAGGCAGCGAAATTCCCACAGGTCAAGTTAGAACACTAACAAAGAAGATAAAAAGATAAAAGTCTGGTGGGAATTTATTTAAATGCAAAGACTTTTTATTTCAGTAAATCATCCACTTGTGTTCCCTCGCTCCAGTCTTCAGGGAACTATTTCCCACAAGGGTCTCTGGTCCTTTTCTCTGAGCAGAACTCCTCTATACAGGAAACAGACCCAGACTCCAGCCATAAGAAGGAGCACTTGGGCTGGTCCTTTTGGAATTAGGTCCTGCTGGTGAAGGTCTGCAACCCTTCTTGGTCCCACTGCTCTTCTTCTGAGGAACCCCATTGCAGTTGCTGGCCAGCAGAAGAAAGAGGTTTTTTCTGTACAATTCAACTAGTCCCTTTAGTGAGGTGGTGGATACTCTGGGCTTGTTCTGGCACGTGTACTCTTTTACCTTCCACAGACTCTGCTGTAAGTTGATCCCCTGTCACACCTGGATGCAGGCAGAGAGCAGATCTTCCTCCTAGTGCTGTGTACAAGTAGGTCTTCCTCCCAGGTGGCCCGCATCCATCTCTGCGTCTTCTCCTCTATTCACACCCACCAACTAATCTCTTTATTCCAGATGGTGCAATATATTCCCAGATAGCTCCTGTGCTGCTGCTTCTTCACAATGAAATTTAGCTCCAGCCCCAAGTCAGCTTGTTTCCCCCAAATACCTCTGTGAAGATTATCTGAAGACATGTGTTCAGCACTCATTAGAAATCTCATTTATAATCTACCTAGATTTTGAAAATGCTTCTTTCCATGACTCAGTTCAGTGTAATAAGTATGGTCTATCAACAATGAGGGACAATACGAGCTAGACATTAAAAGTGAAGGTTTTTCTACTCTCTATATAACTGGTGATGCAGTGCTGTATAGGACATTGTCATCCTGTGACACATTTTTTTCCCTGTGCTGTTAAGAGCAGTATCAAAATACCTTATTTGCTTTGCCAGTAGCAGTCATATAAATTAAAGATGACCAAAAGCAGCTTACATTCTAGCTAGCAGCTTTGAAAAATGGTCTAACTTTGGTTGTGAGTAGCGTAACAATCTCCTTTGTGGTATAGCTCTTTATTTGATTTTTTTCTTCATTCTCCAGCCTCAACTTCTGTCAGCTACAAACACTAACAACCAGTTTCTATTTATCATCTAGATTCTCTCCAGAAAAACAGAACATGGAAAACTAATAGAACTTCTCTTTTGTTTTCCTGTACTTTTAATGAAATTCTGGATCTGTTCACTTAAGGGGGGTATAGAATTGACTTCCCTTAATGTTAACATCTCTCCATCTCTCTCTGTTTTCAGTGCAAACCTCTCACTCCTTGATTGCAGTGTGATTAGGTATGGTAGTCATGTGACAAGTCTGCTATGAGTTTTTAAGTGAGGTGACCATCTTAGTAAGTGAGCTGAAAGAAAGAACTCTTTTTTTTCCCTCATGGGACTGTTTGGTCAGGTCTTTTTTTAATTATTTTTTGCATGCTATTTTTTCATGAGTACCAGGAAGAAACTTGCCTGTATCTCCAAATCCTCTGGTTAAACAGGTGTAAATCTATGACATCTCACTGATATGAAATCCGTATAAATATATGAGGCATCTCAAAATTAAAATAAACAAAAAACCCAAGAATCTACAAAGAGTAATATATTTTAGTTAGCATTGAAATGTTGTGTCAGAGACTGGAATATATTTCTTTGTTGGAAGATCTGGATGATTTAGTAGTACATCAGTTACCAGTCTTCTTAAAATACTGATTTATTTCCTACATAAAATAAGACTTTCCTATTTTAAATTTGGAAATGCTTTTACTGCTTGTTTTTTGCTCAGTACACCACGAACTCCCAAGGCAAATGAGGTTGTCTTTCATCCAGAATACATCTAAGCAATTGCTCCTGCCTTGTCCTGCTCACAGAATGGATGATACCTGGACTGGCTCCTTTGTTTCATCAAATGGATTCAGTAGTAGACTGGAAGATGACTATTCTGTGTGACGGCAACTTCCAAAGGGTCAAAATTAGTCTGTATTTCATGTCAGTCATTAGAACTAGTAGGCCTGTGCTGTGGTTAATTTAAATACAAGGCTGCTACCAAAACAGGAGCCTGTAGCCAGCCAATTAGTTCAGCAGACAAAAACTCTGGGCCAAATCTCCTATCACTCCACATCTTTCCCAAGGATCCTTCCTCCCCTCTGTTCACAGGGTCAGCATTGGACCAGCGGCCACCGATTTTCCACCACAGCTGCAGACTGGCAAGGCTGACACCCACCGTAGGCAGAAGTCCACTGTTCTTCTCTTGAACCTTTTTCCCTGGCACTGACAAACCTCGGGAGCGAGCATACACTGGTGGCTCCCAGATGTATCTTTAAAGCAGATAAACCAAAAGGCTGAAACACACTGCTCAGAGAGCAGCCGATGTAAATCGATGTGCGCTGATTTATAGCAGCTGGGGATTTGGCTCAGGAAGGCAAGCAGTCTGATAGCATTGTAGAGGTGAAACTGCAGACAGAGTGAGGCCCGCCACATTTATTATGTACAATTCTGGGATGCAAGCACTGCTCTCCTCAGAGGGAGGCATCCTGGTCAGCCAGGTGCAAGTGCTGTTTGGAATTCATCAGCATCTGAGTGCTTACAGCCCCCTACTTTAGCGCCGTAAATCAAAGGGATGCACACTAACTCTGAAGAACATTGCGTGTGTCAATTCATTAGTCAATGGAGTGGGAAAGATCAGCGTATCAGTCACAAAGATATATGAAGTCTGCCTCTTAATGATGTTAGCTCGTAGGCAGATTGTGATGGAACCTTTGTGGTCTGACGACTATGTTTAATATGTGTAATCCATACCCCAATAAATCTGTGGTTGGCAAGAGAGCACAGCCACTTTGTTCAGTTTATGGAAGGAAGCACACCAAGCTTTGTGGGCAGCATTAACATTTAACAATGTTAGGCCAGAATTTAGAGAAGGTCTTTATTGAATCCAAATTAAAAAAATAAGAATTACTCAATGAAAATAGTCTGTGGGCTATGATGCTTTTCAGGGCAGGATAGACACCCATCAGATCCCATTACTGTTGCAGTCACATCGGTGTTCGTAGGAATCGGATGTTCCACGGACTGTGTGCAGCATTAATCAGTCTAGAATATGTCCCTGCTCAAGGTGCAGCAGCTCCAAGTGCAGGCAGGAACTGACTTGCATCAAAAATGTCATACTGACATGTAGCTGAATAGAAGAACGAACCTACAAGCAAACGGAGAAAAAAGAATGCATAATAAGGATTTAAAATGCTGTTCATTCCTGAAACGTATACTAGGGGAAAAAAAGTTCTTAAAAGGAAAAGAGCTTGCAGCAAATCTGCTTATTTATAAATGATTATTCTTCAAAAGTTTGAAGACACTGACAAGGGCCAGATCCTCAGCTGAAGTGAATGGACTCTTCCAAAGTAAATGAAACCACATAAACGTATACCACCCCAAGGTCCGGTTCTACTTAGTGCTCCGCTTTCGTTCTGCTGTGTTTTACCATTGTAATGATGTGGGATGTTCTGAATTACCTCTGCTTCATTCTGCTCCCACACAAAAAAGCAGTAAAGTCGTTCCAATTTTTAGAAGGCATTAGTTTTCAGGCATGGCTCTCTGATAAAGCAGCAGTAGCAGGTGGCAGCAGTGTTCCCACCCACACAAGCTCTCTTCAGTGACTGGAGAGCCAAACTAATTACACCAGAGCTAGGACAACAGTAGCACATACAGGAGTAAGATTGGATGTGGGAATGAATTGCAAGTGTTCTTTTAATCACTGTATCATAAACAACTGAAATAGCTAGACCTCAGAATAAATGGTGCATAGAGGAGACCACACACTTTAGAGAAGAGGTTATGAATTGGTTGTCCTATTAGCATTTGGTTCATATTTATATTTAAAAAAATCTCACATCCTTATAGATGTGAGCTTTTTTTTTTAACAGAGATTAAAGCAATCAGGCCACCAGGAAGACTACTGAGAACTGGCTTAATCCTGCCCCAGGACACACACTGATCCTGAAAGACATTTTTGGTTGAACTATAGAAAATGCCAAAACATTTTTGTGAATATGAGGTAAAGCAGTCACTGAACTTTGTAGCATATGAAAACTCCAGATAAAGGTATAGGGACTTAGCTGACAGCACTGAAACAAGCTTATCAGCTTCTGAAGGTGTTAGCAGTGATTTTAAATACTGCCATCTGAGACATGGAACACAGAGCTCGCCTTTAAAATCAGGATAAATTCAATAAGCAAACATGCTTACAGAACAGGGATTGTTAAAATCGTCTTGTGTGTTCTGTATGACTTTCAAATACTATATTTTTTCATGTACGTGTTTATATATATCCATGACAAAGAAAAAAGAAACCCAAAACTTCTCAAATGTTTCACAGTGTGTATAGAAAGTTAAATCCCACCTGGAAAAAAACCTACTACTTATCAATATTTTTGCCTGGTAGTTGTAGTGATGCTTATCCTTCATTTCCTGTTCTAAACAACAGGACAGACAATGTACATCCAGCATTTAACATATTTCACCTTACAAGTACCTACCTTTATTCAAGTGACATTGTTCCTTTAAACCTTACGTGTATCAGTGTGAGGAATTAAGCTTACAGCTAACTTTAACTTCTGCTTTCTCTCAAAGCAGTCTTGCTGATCATTCTTTCAGAGGGAAACGCTGTCAGAGAAAAGAGTGGCTACTACTGATTTTATGTGTGTTCCTTGGGTTAGGTTGATTAGAAGACAACTGACCAGTGGCTGAAGGACTTCATTCAGCTAACACTGATTTGGAGCTGAAGGAGGAGGTTTTATCCTGGCAAAAGATTGAAGTATATATGAAAGAGACTCTCTCAGCTACCGTTTTGAGGAGAGAGAAAGGCAGAAAGCTGCTTCTTTGTCTGCATCAGAGGAGACGTTTGGTATCTGTGAAGAAACAAAGACACTGATTTGCTTAGATGTGTTTATCATTTTGTAGATCTTTATGTTACCAGCATTGTTTGAAGCACTAAAAGTGTTTTAGATACTACTCTGCAAAAGCCCTGCTGTTTTATGCCATAAGTCCACAGCTATTTTGAGTCAGAGTGAAAGATAATGGAACCCAGCATCCTGCTTTGAGAGTACAAGACTGGATACACAGGAAAAAACTTTAAGCATACAGGGATGCTTCTTACAGCAATCCCCAGAGATCTTCAACTCAGAGACTTTATCAACCACTGTTTTCTGCTTGGTTTTAACACGTGTTGGGGGACTGTTTTTTGCCTCCTGACTTTATCCAGTGGTAGGCATGGCAGTGCTGTGTTTGGCCCCTAGACCACACCATGGCAATGAGTTCCATAGTTTGACTAAGTTTGTTTTTTCTGAACCTGATTTAGGGTTGTTTAATTTGATGCCTCTGTTACGCTTCGACACTCAGCTTTTCCTGGGTGCTCCAGAGAAACACATATGTGAAGCTTTTCTACAAGGATGGTGAACGAACTCACAAGAAAGTCTGAGATGCAGAAGGTTTGAGCACAGGGAAGCTGAATCAAGAGGTCTTGTGGGGTAGGGTATTCCCTCAAAATAAGGTCTGAGGTTGAAAACCAAGGAGCCCGCACAGAATAAAGGAGAGCCAAAACCACATGTATTCAGTGTCTGCACCAAAAAAATCAAGTACAGTGATTGCCGGGGAGGGAGAAGCTTGGCCAGGGCTGTGACAAATGGTGACAAGACTTTGGAAGATTTCCAAAGGAAATGCAGGTATAGGATTAATATATACTTATTTAAGATGTACTCCCAGTTCAGGTTTTGGGCAAACCTCTTTTTGCTGCAGGTGCACGGCTGGTGATCAGAAAGTTAATGCAGCAAAGCACCTCTTATTATCTTTGGCTCTCTTATTCTAACTGGCTGTCATTCAGAGAATGGGAAGCTCAACACTGCGTGGAGAATTGTCCTCTCCACCTGTCAGTGATTAATTTCACACATTCAGCCATCAGGGACTCTGTAGGAGATTCTCGTTATTTTTCTTTCCTGTCTCAAAGCAGAATTTACTGTCTGTACTTTGTATTCAGTTCTAAATGAATTTTCATAGTTTGGGAAAAAAAGCCTCATTATTTCTTGACTATTTTAATAATGATTTGGAATTAAAAATATTTGCATTTGTTGCATTTGGACCAAACAACTTATGGATTTAATTTTTCAAATGTATTTTAATCATATGAACACAAATAATCCTCAAGCAAGATAAGAACTCTTTTTTCTTTTTTCTTTTCCTAAATGAAAAAATAATGAATAGATTTTTTTTTTAGTTCTCTCCCCAGTCCTCCAAATGTGGATTCCTTGTTACGTGACTGGCCAAGCAAAGCCAGGTCTAAGGCTCAAATTGATGACTTTCCTCCTTTTACCGACAGTACAAGCTGCCCAGAACAGTTCCTCTGACAAATCTCAGATGTCCCAGACATCAAGGGGAACAACTGTTGACCTTAGTACAACACCAATCCTCAGGAAACCCTGGTTCTGAGAAACCATGAGGCCCCCAAACCACCCTGTGCTGCAGGTAAACAAATCTTTCTATTTCCGGCCCTTCCTGAAATTGTTTTTTTTTTAAACAAAGGCTTTGTCTTAATTTTCTGAGAGACTGTGGCTCTAACAGGATTTGTAAAAGAGCAAGGTAAGGGGGAATAAGGGAACATGGTAACTTGACAAAGGTGGCTGAGATCCAGATGAAAGGGACAAAGTAGCTGGAGAGGCTGAGCGTATGCTAATGGAGAGCTGAGCAGAAGGAGGGGAGAATAGGAATTTGGATGGGAAACTGGTGGGAAAAATAGCATCTAAATGGTGTATGAGGAAGAAGAATTGGAGGTGATAAGATATGAGAGAGTCAGTATATTGGAAGTGGGTTTACCGGTAGCGTGACAGGGAGTTGAATGAATGACAGGCAGACAAAGGGCAGAAGAGGGCAGAAAGGTGTATAAGAAGGAGTGAAATCCTGTGTTTGAGGGAATAGGGAAGAGAAACAAGGAAATAAACATCAAGGAAAGGCTGGTAAAAGATGTGGAAACACAGAGGTATTGACATTTTATCCAGAGCTTGAGTTTGATTGGAAAACTTTGGCGACATAAAATGGCCCATCAATGTTTAAGAATCAGTGTTCTAACAGAAAAAGCTCAAGACAATATCTGCCACAGACATTCCTCTAGAGATCAGGATAACTGATATCTTAAACATCTATTTATAATGTGTTGAAAAAAGCAGCATTTTATCATGGGGGACTTCCATCTGAGTGTCTTGTACTGCTAGTCTCATGCTGCCAATAATAAAATGTCCTTGGAATTTTTAAATGTTATAGGTGACAGTTTCTTAAATCAAAAAGTGCTGCGTCCAGCTCAGGGGACTTCTGTATTAGACTTCATCTTGAAGTATAAAGAGGAATTGAGTGGTAGAACAAGTTTTGTGGCAACTTCAGAGAAAAGTGATCTCTAACTCATCAACATTTGTTACAGGCAAACAGAATAAAGCTCATGCTGGTAATAGACAAATCTGAGCTTTCAGCTTTATAGAAAAGATGCAAATTAAATCAAAACTCACAAAATGTTCAGAAAAAACATGATTATTACCTAGGAACATTCAAGTACATTCTACCACATATAGAGAAAACATAGTCCTGTAAATAAGGAAGAAGAGTATATTGCTTAGAGAGAAAAAAAGAAAATAGAGCAATATAACACTGTCAAATTTCTCTTTTCTATTTATATACCATTATGGACACATACGAAATGTGGTAATAGAGAAAAATTGGTAAGGAAAGTCAAATGACAAAATTGTAGCAACAGAATGAAGAAGAAATTCCTGTACACAGTTCTTCATGATCTTTGTGACAATGGCATGATCTTACTCCTAGCAGAATTTGGTAAAATTTGAACAGTGTAAAAGAGACTAAAAATAATTACATTTCTCTGCATTTGGGGAAATATCCAGGTGATGTGATCACATATGAGCAAGAAATACTTTCCATTCTAACAGCAACTAAGGTTCAACACCAGATAGAAATAATTTATTGGCAGGACTAAGTATCTTGTACCCAAGAGTGTAAAAAGAGATGGCCAAGAAATTTTCTGACCCTCTAGAGCTGGATTGTCAATAGTTTTCCACGTGGAAATCTCTGGAAATTTTGGTGTATCTTTTAGGAAATAATGTATATGGAATTTACCCATTCACTTTTGTACTTTGTAACTTCTCTTCAAACAGTTAACTGTATGTGTTTTGGGTTTGCATGGCAAGGTTTTGGGGGGGGGGGCAGGGTGGCTGCTTCTGGAAGAAAGTTGTTGGAAGTTTCCTCGGGGTCCAACAGAGCCAATATNCTCTGGGGTAACAGAGTTAAGAAGGAAAAAAACAAAACATGGGAGCTTTTGCAGCCAGAGAGAGGAGTGAGATGTAAGAAACTCTGTAGACACCAAGGCCAGTGAAGAAGAAGGGGAAGGGGATGCTCCAGGCACCTGAGCAGAGATTCCCCTGCAGCCCATGGTGAAGACCATGGTGAGGCAGGCTGTCTCCTTGCAGCCCATGGAGGAAGAGTGATGGGGTGTAGAGATTCCACCTGCAGCCTGTGGAGGACCCCAAGCCGGAGCAGGTGGAGACACCTGAAGGAAGCTGTGACCCAGTGGGAAGCCTGCACTGGAGCAGGCTCCTGGCAGGACCTGTGGCCCCATGGGGGACCCACGTTGGAGCAGTCTGCTCCTGAAAGTCTGCACCCCATGGGAGAGACCCACGGGAGCAGTTCATAGACTGCAGCCCATGGGAAGGTCTCACTTTGGAGCAGTTAGTGGAGAACTGTGTCCCATTAGAGGGGCCCCACATTGGAGCAGGGGAAGAGTGTGAGGAGTCCTCCCTCTGAGGAGGAAGAAGCAGCTGAAAAAAAGCATGATGAACTGACCATAACCCCCATCCCGCTGTGCCTCTGGGGGGGAAGCAGGGAGAGATCGGGAGTGAAGTTCAGCCCGGAAAGAAGGGAGGGGTGGGGGGAAGTATTTTAAGATTTGATTTTATTTCTCACTTCTCTGCTCTGTTTTTCTTGGTAATAAATTAGATTAATTCCTCTCTAAGTCTGATCTGTTTTGCCCAGGACAGTAATTAGTGAACAACCTTTCCCTGTCCTTATCTCCATCCACAAGCCATTTGTTACACCTTTTCTCCCCTGTCTAGTTAAGGAGAGAGAGTGATAGAGCAGCTTTGCTGGGCATCTGGACTTTAGCCAAGGTAAACCCACCATGACATGACACAGCATTCTTCAGGTTTTCATCTGTTCCCTACTTCCAGTAAGAATCTCTGAAAAGAAATCCAGGGGAAGAACTATTAGGAACTAGTTGAAGATGTCTATGAATGTGGTAGGAGTGCCTATGCTAATGAAATACCTGAGCAAGAAACTTGATTTTACCCATGAGACTGGTAAATAAACAGTTGTTTGGCTGGAGAGCAGTTTTGATGACCTACCTGATGGTTTGCCAGGGCCACCTAGGAAAGGGGATGTCCTGAAGAGAGTTTTCCATTGGTTCCAGTGGTCTTTTCCATTGATCACAGTGTGGAAATTCTGTATGAGCCAAAACGCAAATCACACACAGGTCAAGGGAGAGCCTAGATTTGTGAGGACACATGCACTAATGCTTTCAAAAGTATTCAGGTGAAAAGGCAATTAAGTAAGTGAGTAACATCAAGGTCTTTGTGGCTTTCTGCAATCCAAAGGAAGAATTATTTGTATAAGTACGAGAAACACCATTCAGAAAGATAAGTTTCTTTGTTTCTTGTCAACAGGAACCAGGCTTTCAGCATGTTTATCTTTGTGATACTGGAAAGTCTGGGAAGCCTGGTAATTAAATTGCAGTACAAGTGACATGGATAGAGTGAGTGGGAAAAATTTGCTATTTGAAACTGTGCAACCTGTGTCATAAAACTGTATCAGTGTCCAGTCAGCTGTGATTTCCACAATTAAATAAAGATTTTGGAAAAAAAAAAAAAAGATAGGAGGAAGTTCTGAGGATTATTAAAGCCCTCAAAAGCATGACTCATAGTTCAGGGTTCTCAGATGAATTATTTTAAGGAAATGTAGGAATTGTTCTAGTTGGAGGACAAAAGGCTCTTTGCTCTCCAGCAAAAAGCATAGCAAAGTCCAGTAAAGGAAAGCTGGAAGTAAAAATGATCTCTAAGTTACAGTGAATCAATTTACCAGTGTTGTCTTGTGGATTCTATATCAATAAAATGTTTAAAAACCAAACCTGGATCTTCTTCTAAAGGATCTGCACTGAAATACAAGCATATTTCATGGTCCTTTGATGTACCAGAGATCACATTAGATACACATAGTGGTTCCTTTTGTCTTGCAATTGGTGTAAAGCAAGTTCTTAGAAATGGGAGTGCTGTCACTGAAGAAGCAGAAGAGAAAGACATCACCCCTCCTTTCCGGTGGATGGATTTTATTTAGCCAAAGAGGTTGGTTAGAAGAATGGAAAAGGATGGGTTTTGCAGGTTAAGGAAGAAGAGATATGATTTGAAGAAGGCAGAAAAGGGTAGGATGTAAGCATAGAGAGAAGTAATACTAATTTTTTGGGCTCATACAGTTGATAGAAGTGTGAAGTGGTTGACTGGATATAGAAAAGGAAACCTTGAGAAATCCAATATTTGTTATTGAACCCTAAAAAGAAAATAACATGGCTCGTTCTCACAGCGCTGGACAGGACACCAAGCAGAGACCTGCAGGCTGAAACCTAAGGGAAAGAGGTTTGACAGTTTCCACATTCGCAGGCCAGGGGTGGTATTTAAATAAGTGTAAGTAGAGCTGGCTGACCACCTGAAAGTAACAGGAGAAGGAGACACTGTGCTCCATGCTCAAGAAGAGTCAGCAGAGCTGAAACTTGTCTAAAGCACTGGGAACAAGACTAGAGGTGGTCCTCAGAGAAGAGAGACTTTCGACACAAAGGTGACGTGACTCTCTGCACCAGATTAGAGGTTCTAGGAAAGATGTCCAAGATAATGGCAGCAAGAAAAATGGATATATACTTTGGAAAGGTTATTTTTAGGGCAAGTAATGTAAAACCTTGTCTTAGGCTGATGGGAAACTGCTAGATGGCAGAGAGGAGTTGAGAACAAGTGAAAGTGAGGAAATATGACAAGGAGCAGGGGAAATCAGCCCTCTGAGCGGACAAGGGTTGTGGATGTTTGTTGTTTGTCCTACGTGGAGATTAATGAGGACTTTGGGTTAGAGTTTGAAACGATTACAAGTGACTAGGGAACAGCAGAAGTAAGAGTTTGAGAGAGAGGGAGGGAAGGAGGAAGGAAGATTTCTTTTGTTTCAGGCAGGTGAGATGCTAGCACATTTTTACAAATGACACCTCTTCTGAGAAAGAACTTTCCAGGGGGGTTACATTTCAGCCCAATCATTTATTTTTTTAATACATAATTTATTCCTATAAACAGGACATACTGATCTGATTTAATTAGGCTAATTAGAGGTCTATGTCAATACAGGAGTGAAGCACGTGGAGGTGGGTAGAAGGTGTAGGTGTGAAAAAAAAAGGGGGAAGAAAAGTCCCTGTAGACATCACTCAGAATAAAATGACAGGATTCTGGGCAGTACAAAATCTGAAAATCTGGATGCTACAGAAATCTTGCATGGCTGGGTGCTAAGGTGATCAGTATTGAAACCTGAGGTAGACTGAACCATGGAAAAATAATGGGTTTGGTTCAATGTAAAACTGCAGATGTACATGGGAGGGGATGGATTTTCAGACAGGTACATTTCTTCATATTATTACAAAGTCTTTTGGAATATTATTTTTTTTCAATGTCTGTTGGAGCTGAGAACAATGAAGTAAGGGAAGGAGAATGATGGTGGTATAGAAAAAGGAAGGGGAAGCTAAAAGCGAAAGGAATTCAGGGGCACTGGCCATGTGACAGAGAGGATGAATTTGTAAAAGCAAGGTGAAATGAAATGAAGGAAGTATAAGAATGTGGACAGAGAGACTGAAAGCTGTGAGGAGATGACGAAGCAGAAATTACTGGATTATCTGTGGAGTCAGAAGGATCAGACCAGTGCGAGAGGAACAAGAAGACCAAAGGACAACTGGCAGGAAAGCAACAAAGCAGGTTTCTTATCCTCAGTGACTCCAAGCAGGGGACCTGTCCTTCGCTTGAGAAGGGAGAGGGAGACAGTGGAACAAGCTGAGTGTCTCAAGTACATATCAGGAGTGATTTAAGGCAAGTTTCTATCGCCACTGAAAATAACAATTGAACTAAAGCCAAGATACTGACCTCTGCAAAGGTATTTACTGCATCCTGATGACGACTGATAATGTAGCCATAAATATAGCAAGTAGCTGGATATTCACAGTTGAGAAATACCAAGAGCCCTTGAGGCTTTTCCTCCCGTCACAGCGGGTAATGTATTTCAGTGAAATGTGAGAACAAAAAGATGATAGCCCAGAAAGATTTATCTTCTTACTAGGGCTCTGTGTTGCATATTGAGCTTGGATTCACTTCAGCCAACATTTCTGTGATCTGGTGTTGCTTTACCAAGGAGCTTCACCAAGAAGATTCAAACAGAAAATTATGTGATTGATATATCTGACTTTAAAAAGGCAATGAAATAGTTAACTTTCTCATAACAAACATTAATTTGTGACTTCTGGATCATGAAGGGACAGGAAAATCTTTATCATTTGCATTACATAAATACTGAACTAAACCAGTGCAGGCTGATAGCCAATGGGAACACTTTATTGTTGTGAGAAAAGCAACCTTTTGTCACATTTAATAAGCAGGGAAGCTCAGTTACCGTAGCATCCCGAGAGGGACTGAAAAACGGGGGTGGGTTTGGGTACAGACATTTCATGCAAGGAAAACACTGCTTGTGTCCAACACATTGGAACTGGAATACAAGATAACTGTGGAATGCGGCCGATCCCTCCCTTTTGTTTCTTGAAGGACTTGAATAAGCAGCCACAGAAATGTGCCCCAGATCCTGTTGAACCACAACGGGTTTTTTGCTCACTTCCCAAGAGCATTTAAACACTCGGACTTTCCTTGAGAAAATGGTCATCTGAAACAGATTCTTAGCATTTTAAAAAACCCACAAAATCTTAGCAAAAGTGTGTTTTGAATTACATTCGTGTGCTGAAAGGTGTTAATGGCCATAGTCAAGCGGGACTTTGATCTGCAGATAATCAACAGATTTGAAGCAGATGGGTGTGTTAATCACACAAGCTGGCACACCACACAGATGGGTCTGCTAATAACCCAGGCTGTAAGGAAGGATGAAATCAGTTTTGTAGTTTGGTAACTGGAAATAATAGAAGGCTGTGTCTAATAGTTTGCATGGCAAAGAAGCTACGTCATCTAAGCTGTTGATAAACATGAAGGCTAAAGGATTTATTGTGCAGAAGGTGATGGGAAGGACAAAAGAAGCTGCAACACCTTCTAGAGAAGGAACATAGCCCTACGGTGCAGAAAGAAATATGGAACAGAGGAACGACTGAACAGGCTTGGAAGTTAAACTCCCACCCTTCTTATCCTCTGAACAGACTGAGGGGGAGCAGTGGGCACTGCAGGAGTGGGGGCACATGGGCCCTGGAGGGTGGGAGCGTAGTTGGGGGGTGAAGGTAGTACCCCTCCTTTTGCATCCCCATCAGTGCTGCAGCACTCTGGAAATGGTGCTGAGTGGTTGTACGAACACATTACTGGTTGCTCTCTGGATTTCTCAGCACATCCTGAATTGCTAGTATTGCTATCGAATGCAGATATGAAGCTGTCCAATGCCAAAGTAGCAAGTGTTTATTTGTCTGTTAGGCATGTAGATTAGTTACTTTGTGAATCACACATTTTGGGCAGGTTTCTCTCCTGAAAAAATCAATGAAAAACTTTGATTAAGGAATGTTATTGAAAGAGTAACATCATCTTTGGCCCACAGAGAGAAAGAGAGAAAGGTTAAATGCTAGTTTTGCTGAAATTAATTGTAGAGTTCCTGCAGCTCATGGCTTAGGCGGGTGCACTCTTCACTGGGTAAAAAACTGGCTGGAAGGCCAGAGAGTAGTGGTGAACGGAGCTACGTCCAGTTGGCGGCTGGTCACAAGTGGTGGTCCCCAGGGCTCAGTCTTGGGGCCAATTCTCTTTAATATCTTCATCAATGATCTGAGGGGATCAAGTGGTCCCTCAGTAAGTTTGTGGATGACACCAAGTTGGGAAGAAGTGTTGATCTACTTGAGGGTAGGAAGGCTCTGAAGAGGGATCTGGACAGGCTGGATCAATGGGCTGAGGCCAACTGTATGAGGTTCAACAGGGTCACATGCCAGGTCCTGCACTTGGGTCACAACAACCCCAGGCAATGCTACAGGCTTGAGGAAGAGTGCCAGGGAAGCTGCCTGGAGGAAAAGGACCTGGGGGTGCTGGTCAACAGCTGGCTGAACATGAACTGGTAGTGTG